>JAXGGA010002505.1:0-120610 GCA_038373865.1 Uloborus plumipes
TGTAAGGTAATATACAGTAAACTCCCAATTATCTGTGAAATAGGGTGGCTGAGTAACTATGAATAAGCCAATACTGCCGATAATCAAACAATAGGTAAAAAACAATATTAATGTATGCAATAGCTAAATAAGGTCAATAATACAAAACATATTTAAATTATAGTTAAAATGAACGTAAAATATGTCTTGAAAAGTTAAAACAACCAATAAGTAATCCACTTTCATTTTTTCTTGCTTTCAGTAAATCATTACTGTAAAAAAGAAAACTAAAGTATGAAAGACCTGCGAATAATCCAAAGCTGATAATCAGCAATAATCAGGAATTTACTGAATATATTATTTTTTATTGGCAGCCACCAAATGAAAATAATCTATAGTTGGGGCGAACCTAACCTAGCAGTGTATGATATGCCTTGACTAGAAAGACTCCACCACAAGAAAATAGTTCATCATCTGTAAGTCATGAATAGTTATTTTTAAAATCTTTTTCTTGAAAAAATTTCAAAAATTGCTCTACAAGATTTTATTCCTCCATCATTGAAATTACTACTTTTGTAAATGTCCACAGAATGAAACTGTTGATGAAGGGTCCCTTTTAGTAATTGTCATTGGTGCAGACTGCAGGCTTTGTTTCTAGAGCCTTCCCACTTCCCCCTCAGAATTTTGCCTAAATTGTGTAGTTGATGTTGCCATTTATTGTAGCTAATTTGACCGCCCCCCCCCCCCCCCCCCCATTTAAGGGCTTTCACAAGAGTCACTGCTTTCGGACTTAAGTCTTCACTCGTTGGGTTCTCAAGTGGAACATGAGCCCTGTTAATACAAAAACAATGTAATTTCCTTTCAGAGTAACTCTTCAAAGCTTTGATATGATTTTTATTAAAGTAGACACAAAAAGCAAAAACCTGCTTATGCAGAATTGCAGATTATGTAAGAAAAAAAAGCATTTTTAACTTACCCTGCCTACAAAATCACCTATTCCGGGATTTGGGAAAGGAGCAAATTTTCTATAGATATGTCCAATTCTGGAACATGGCGCATCCACCATTTTGCCACCACATTGCCAAATCTTAAAAGAGAGTTCATACTGTTCTCCTCCCCAAACATCCAATCCTTCATCGTAACCTCCTAATTCCCAAAAGAAAGATCGATCCATTGCAAATAAGCCACCAGCCATAACAGGACTCCTACAACGGTATCAACACATTGTTAAATGACTACGAAATTTTATAAGGAGCAAAATAATACAAGGATATGAAGTATTAATGTCATTACTAATACTTACATACACACAATCAAAATAAAAACTAAAATTCACAACTAGTCACAGATGTAAGCAAAATATTTCAAAATTTACTTAAAAGGAGCTGCAGAAAGATTCCATGATAGATAGAAACAGGAGTATGTTGCATTTGACATAGCTGCGACTATGTATTATCTTTGTTCAACAAGTAACAAATGAGAAAAAAAAAAAGCATTATATCAGAGGAAACTTTATATAAAAGAGAAAGAAAGAGGGTCATACCAAAGAGGTCATTTTATATTCCATTTTGAAAGACCACAAGTTTAATGAAACTTATAATCATAAGCAGATTGTAATAGAGAAGTAACTAAACTGAGAAGTACGCTATAAGTATTGGATCCAGTTTACAAAGTGGTAAATTAAGAGATAAAATGCTTTTTATAGCTTTAACTAAAAAGTTCTATTGCATCATATGTGGTGACTATGAAATTCAAAAAGCCTTTAAAAATTCAATTCTGGAATTATTTACAGGGAATTTGGATCACATATTAATCTACCTGAAACACTCATATTTTATGTTTTTTTATAATAAAATCCAGAATTCAATATTATAACCCAATCAATTGCATCATATGTAAAAAAATAAGCCTATTCCTTCATTCACAGAAGTGTTTTATTTATTTCTTCATTAAAGCAATATATTTACAAGAATTAAAATATAAAAAAAAAATAATGTGAGAAAATCTGGTCAGGCTACAGCTCAATCCAGCAAAAATGACCAAATGCACAATAAATTATGCTATATTTTGTCCTTAAACAGTTCATCAAAAAAAAAAAAACCTTATTATATTTGAGATTTATCCATATATATATATATATATATATATATATATATATATATATATATATATATATATATATATATATATATATATATATGGTATCTGCTCAACCTGGACTTTTCAATTCCATGACTTTCCCTGACTTTCCATGACTTTTGCGAACTATTTTCCATGACTTAAAATGACTTAAAAAAAAAAAAAAAAAAAAAACGAACTCTGCTTTGTTTTTGGAAAATTATGCACTTAATATTCTATCTTGCAAAGCAAATGTCCAAACATGGCGACTGCGTTTCACAGCAACAGAAGTCCGTTCGCTTTTGAGGTCAAAAAACGATCTTTTCTTCCTACCGACACCCTCCTCCCCACCGTGCTTGTCGTCAAACGTACTTTCATGTAGCAATGAATTGTCTGTCCATAAATTTTACTGTAAGTTTAGATCCTGATATGAGTGAGGCGAAATCTGACTTCAAAACGAAACTCGTTGAGTTCCTGCCCCTCCCCCTACCTACACGATTCTTTAAAATTCAACATCGTTTTTTAATTTGTTTTTCTTTTACATAAAACTCCTCGAAAGATAAAGATTCAAACAAGTTTTAAAAGAAAAAGGAATCAAATGAAGCGGGTACGGGGGGGGGGGAGGAGACCAAATGTAAAAGACAAATCTGCCTATGCCAGGGAAAAAACCATCGAGTCTATCTTTTTGTCATTCAAGGTCATATTTTATCAGATGACGGAGTCCGCGCACATGCGCAGTTACACAAAATTCGCCGCTCACGGTTTTAACGTTGAGAATTCATCTGATTGGTCAACACAATGCAACTTGTGGGAAATTGTAATTGACAAATCAGATTGCACCCAATAACGAAGTAGAATGACGGTGGAAGTGTTTTCGTTCTTCCGAGATCGCGGGAAAAATTTCAATCGGTCCGGAGCGCTAAAATCCATGATAAACAGTCAGTTTCCATGACTTTTGGACATTTTTCTTTGAAATCCATGACTTTCCATGACCAATTTCGATCATATTTGAAATCCATGACTTTCCCTGACTTTCCATATGCGCGGACACCCTGTATATATATATATATTAATGCTATCTTTTGCGCAATACAAACATATATAGATATATGGATTGTTTGACATTGTATCATTTGATTTTCTTCATCTCAATCATAGTTATGACAGAAAAAAACATGATGAATTGGCTGATATCCAATATGAGATTGAAAATTAGCATACTGGATGGCAAAAAGCTGTTGATAACAAGAATAATTATATCAATGGTCTCAAACAAAAACTTGTCAAAAATATACTGCTTTAAAAAAATCTTTACTTTCCCCCAGTATATGAAGAATAATTTTAGATAGCTTTTATGTCTCTTTCAAGATGTTTTCTGCTGTCATAGCAATTGTGAGCTATTGCATACTATGGATATTCGAAAAAAAGTATTAAGAAATGATATGATAATCACTCTAATACTCTTAGTCAGATTTCTGTGGCAAGACAAAAATTTAATTTCATGCAGGAAAAGTAAAACAACATGAAAACAAATAAATATAAAAACTGAATAGAATGCATTAGTTTTCCCCAACAAGTAGATTAATAAAATTCTCAAATAGCAAAATGCTCAAAATTATAATTTTCAAAACTGCTCTATTGAAGGGTTTCCAGCATTATTTATTTATTTTTTTGGACTTAGTTTTGATTCCTCAATAACATTAATTGAACTTTTAGCAATGCAATTGCCAAAATAATTCCCCCTTAGTGGGAATTTTTGCTGATGCTCTAAACAAATGAATATACGAATTTAGATCAATCAATATTTTAAGACAGCTATATTTTAAATCTTTGTGTTTTATAATCTATGCGCTAATTTAATTCATGACACAATGTTGAACAGAGATAGTTGGTCATCAGTGTTGTATCTTTCATGTGAAAAAGATAAAACTTTAAAATACAAAACGAAATTAATTACTTAAAAGGCTCAGCTGGGTGCTTGAGATCACTAGGAAGCAACGGAAGTCTTTTGTAATACAGTTCCCAGTCAAAAGAACCTCTTGCACCTTCATCTTGGGCTCTGTATGCAAAAGTTTCATAGTCAATCACATCAATGAAAGGACATACCACAGTTTTCCTATCTTCAGCAATTGGATCTAGAAAAATAAACTAATGTAAAGGCAGGTAATGTAAAATGAACTTATTTAAGGAGGATCAATAACATTCTGTGAATAGAAAATTTAAGAATGTGATTTCATTTGAAAATTAAACAAAGAATTAACGATTGGAAACATTCCGAAGCTTCAAGAAGAAACTAAGTGGCTCATTTTAATTTTCCCAATAGATATTAATGCAGCATATTTATAACATAAAATATTGCATATATAGTTCTACCTATGATAAATTTAAAAACAATAAAGTGCTTTATTTTATGTTCATAAGTCTTCAAGATCACAAAAAATAGAGAAAATGAATAAATGAAACTTAATTTTTTGCCAGAAATAGGGCATTTTAGGATTAAGAAATACAGATTTAAAAAACTTAGTGTCAAGAAAAAAGAGCAATTGAAAAAAAGAATTCAATACCAAGCAAAGGAGGAAGCCAATTCACATTCGCCTCTGTGTGAGAATCCAGAAAAATGAGAACATCTCCCACTGCAACTCTTGCACCAATAAGTCTAGCTCGAATCAAACCTTCTCGTTTTGTGGCCCGGATCACTCGTACTTTAGGCAGATATTTTTTAATATAATTGTCAAGTTCATCTTTAAGTTCCTCTAGAAAATTCAAAGGTTAAAAAGAAATGAATAATGTATGAAAGCAGGTTATTCAAAAGTCTTATGTATACATTTCTTTTTTTAATGTTAGTTAAGTTTCTTTTAGAGTTCTTACAGTTTTAGGAGTTTCAAAAATTTTGCACAACCTTGCACATGACAGAAAATTTCATATACATATGTTACAAAATAGAGTGGTGCTCTCCTGAATTTTCCACCCTTTGGTGCAAAAATACATTGAAAAATCTTAGGAAATGATTTAGTTTTATCAAAGAATTCAAAAAGCAGAACTTTAAGAGATGAACTGATGTCTGTTGCCACAGTTACAGAAAGGAAAAGTCATTGCTGTAAAAACCAAATTGATGAATTGGTGCCAAATAACAGCCTTGTTTCCTTAAATTACTATTCTTCAAAACTTACTTATATACTAGAATAATTTGGAAGTAAAATCTTATGTATTATGATAAAAAAATTTTTATCTTTTACTGTTGCAAATGTGCTTCAGACATAAGTTACATCAGGAATATACAAAATAAAATATTAGGCATGCATGACAAAATGTACAAACTAGGCGGATTTTATAAATGATCATTTGACAACACAGGAAAATAGCAAGAATTTTTATGACTGATCTACAATGTGGTTAGAAATAAAACAAAATAATAAAAGGAAGCAGAATAAGAGTGATCAAGAACATGATGCAGCATCAGATACTTCTTGAGGAACCCCATACATAAGCTGATACTTATATTAATTAAGGAAATGTCAGTACACATTTAACAAAAGAGTAAGCAAAATGAAAGTATTTATACCACATTAATACAATATGTCAATATAAATGTTTTTATCAAAATAATTCTGTGGCTTGGTTCTAAAAGGGCCAATGTCAATTTTTTCACATTCTGTTATTAACATCAAAAGTTTCCAATTTAGTAAAACTCTAATTCTACAAAGGCCAATGTCTATATAATATATAATAATATATATATATTATATAAATTCTTATATATATTATATAAAAAATTTCATAAGATAAAATAATGTTTCTTTACACTAACAACAAACAAATACCAAAAAATAATGATAGGAATCTTAATATAAGAAAGTTATAGCATTCTAAAAAAACTCAAATATCTTTCATCGCTTTTTCTCGAAATTAACATTTTTGACTTAGGCCCTTTTAGAACCAAGCCACAGAATTTAAAACTTAATCATACCTTTAGTACTAAAATCATCAACTAATATAATCTCCTGAATAAGATGTGGGGGAGCTCTGCCAATGACACTAGTGGCTGTGCGCAGTAAAGTTGACAGGTGTTCATTATGAAAAGGAACAACAATACTTGCAGTAGGTAGTTTTTTCACATATTTCTTATTTCTGCAGCTAAAGTACCGAAAAAGAAAATACATGTTTTTATAAATTGCAAGAAGTAGCCATAAACTAAGTTTGGCAAAAATTGTAAAATTTTAGGAGCAACAAGAAATTTCCAGGCCCCAGCCAAATTATTTTCCAGTTTTATGCAGAATTCAGTATAATATATCTTAAGAACCAATCACCAAGTTTTTTTTTTTTTTTTTGGGGGGGGGGGGGTCCCGGGCTGAAAAGGTACGAAAAAGACGAAGAAAGCAAAAACAGAGGATTAAGCTGGCTTCAAAGTGAAATTTTTTTACACAGTACCACGCAATTTAAATTTCTTGATTCTTACATTATTCTTTTTTGATGATCAATGTTATTATTGTAAGTTTTGAATGCTAGAATGCTACCTTTTTTGGTTTAGTAGATGTATTTATTCACAAATATTTAGATTTTCTCTGAGGTACTTTTATGATCTTTTAATTAGTTTAATAAAACTAAAATTTTAAGCATAAAAAAAACACAAAATCAGATTTTTAAAAAAATCTTTTTTTTTTTCAATTATTTGTGTAAAAATGATACAAAGCGGGAGTTTGGAAATTTAAGATATTTCATTAATGTCCCAATTAATGTTTTTGTGATCAAAATGTTTGCTACGTGTTCATTTTTAGAATTTATGAATTTGAAGCTTTTTTTTTCTTTTTTGAGAGCAGAGGGAAGGGAGAAAAACAAAACTAATAATTAAAAAATAAACTAAAATATAAAAATGCATAATAATTAAATATAAAATACTAAACAAAAAATTTTAATTTAACTATTTTAAATACATCACAAGTCAATGTATGTTAAACTTTTACCTTACATTACACATTGTTACTTACTCTTTATGTCTGATATCTACAACTGATCTATTAATAGCAATAAAATCACTGGCCAATCCATTAAACCCATTCACTTTATAAAGTTCTTCCTTCCTTTTCTCATTTCCTGGAGGCAGGTAGAAAGCAGCACCTTGTTCACCAGGACCTGTCCGTTTCTTCTCTTCTTCAATTTGAGCATAGTTATGCCAGTCAATTCGTGCATTATCCGGCTAAAAATGGATTTTGTTACAAAAACATACAAAAGCTTTTGTTAATTTAAAAAAAAATCATAAACGAAAACTTTCGGTTCAAACAACCATCCAAAAAAATCTTTTTATGCAAAGATATCAGGATTGAACTTTATACAGGGCGAGAGAAAAGACCTATCAGTGTTAAACATCATGAACAACTTTTTTCTAATGTAATTATTTTTTCCTTTTTGTAGATTGTAATTGAACTGTTGAAAATTTTGGGTAGAACTATACAGTACACAACAACATGCTAAAATTATCAATTTTTTCTATTTTTGTCCATGCCCGTTATTTCAACTTTTTCCAAGGAGGAGTCGAAAGGTGCAAATTTTTAAAAAATAACAAAAACTATGCCTACTTCTGAGTGAACACTTCGATTTCTCAATACCAGACAATTGAAGCAAAATATTTGAGACGAAATATGGAGCGCCCAACCAGAAGCATTGTGTAATGGAAAACACGCTAAAAAGGAGCAAACTCTTTATCGAGCAAAAAGATGGATATTTTGTCTTATATCATCATATACAGTGCCTTAACTTTCTCAATATGTTTTTAAGACATGAAAAAAAAAAAAAATCAAAATAAATGATTACTACAACAGTTGCATGGGTTTAACATTGGTTGGTTTTCTTTGGCCCACCATGCAGTACCAGTGAAAATATGTGATAAGTTTTTACCATACCATCAAAACAAAAAAATATACATTTATGCTGGTTTAAAAAAGAGCCTAATATCAGCATTTGCAATCCTGCAGCTGTTGTAAATTAAATCTTATTTAAGAGCCAAATGTTTGACTCTTGCAAAATGCATGTACTACTGAGTACACCTGCTCTGCTTTTGATAACAAAGTTAACAAAAAGCTCAATCATTTTTTCCATTCTTTACATCAAAATAATACTTGAAGCTATTTGAATAAATAATTTCGGGTCACAGCAATTCTTGTCTTAAAAAAATTACTGATTTTTTTCCCAATCCTTCTTTTTGGATTCCCTGATAAATATTTACAATATACATACTAAACATTTTAATTTAGGAGCAAAATGCTTTACATTTGAAACTGTTACTTATTTAAAGAAATAAGTAACAATTGGTAATGTTTTGCTTAAAATCAGACACAGCATGAATCATCCCATTATATTAGGTTTATCACTAGGTTTATTCTTCTCTAATGAAAATGTTTTTCATTGAAATGTTTTGTGAAATTAATAAATGTTTATTCACATAATTTTAGTACAATGTAACATGAATTCTGTTTTAGCATTTTAAGACTCAAAATAATAACATTTAAAAGAAGTATATTATTGATACAGGGCAAGCTATTTGTTGAAAGCTCTATTTTAATTCAACAAAACATACTCCTTTAAATATTCCAAAAATTTTAATTGATATTTTCTTTTAGGGTCAGCTAATGTAAAAGTCTAATTCTGTTTTATATGATAAATAAATGATTTTAGTTATCAACCTGTTAGAAACTTGTAATTGTTCAATAAAACTCTAAAACAAAATGTTCATTGATTTTCATAGTTACAACTAATTGTCTTTTATTTATATTGCTTCTTTTTTTTTTTTTTTTCAAAAATTGTTCCAATTACTTTTAACAATTTGAAAGTCTTTCTTTATTTTTATTATTTAATACCTACTTATTCCAACCACTTTCATTGTTTGCACTTTGCACCAAAAATGCTAGAGAAATAACACCTGCACACACACAAGAACAGCTATGATGCTGCAGATAACCAATTCTTTGCTTGTGCAGCTTAATCATTTTTCTGAGAACTGAATACTAATGTGCTTACTTCAAACATGCTTTGGGCAAAGTGAAGCTACCTAGACTTCTCTTTTTCTTTCAACAACATTCATTAGGGACTCAAATTGCTGACCATTTACTTTTTTTTTGGATTACATCTCAATCATGCATAAAGGTAAATAGGGGAAGATGAACATAGTGGCTATCCAAATACTTAGTGGTTAAGCCCCCGGACCAAAGTGTAAGAAAAAATAGGCTGTTCATTATCCCCTTTCTTTTGAACATTTTGAGAAAAAAGTCAAGCAAAGCAAACATAGATTTTTTTTTTTTTTTTTTTTGATGAAACAGCTAATAAGAAATAAATCAACACTTTTATAATTACTCTGTCACAATAAAGTCTACAGGAAAAAATTCAGTCTTAAATATCGTTTTTCATACAGACATGTTTTTCTAGCTACACTAAATTTTGGGAAAATGATCTTTTTTGTGGGTACAAGTACAAAGGGAAGAGAGGTGACCTTGAAAAGCTGACTACTTTAATCTGTCATGCAATTGAAGCCAGCCAGTCATTTTTCCCTATTCAAAAGGGGCATAGAGTGTGTACTCAATGAAAAATATACCAAAAAACAGCAAAAACCATGCACACATACATGTAAATGCATTGATTTCCCAAAGCTGGGGGGGGGGGGATGGACCAGCCCCCTAAATAGCAAGCCTGAGTTGGAGAATGCATAAAGGGGAATATTTGTACAGGAGACATTAGGACAGTAAGAATTAGCCCCCCCCCCCCTCTTCTGAGAGGTTTTGGTCATAAGCATAATTATATATACATTAACTATTGTATTAGGATTGACAATATGTTAAAGCCAAAGGTTTTGGCGAGCTGATATTCAAAACCACACTAAGAAGCGTTAATGGGAGAAAAAGGGAAAAAAAAGTAGGGTGGGTATGAACTGAACTCGAAACAATTGCAAAAATATTTTGAAAGAGAGGATGGTTTAAATATACACATGATCTGTCTCTCATTAATTTATGATGTCCCTTTGTCATTGGCTTAATGTTATAAAAATAATTGAAGATCTGAAGATTTTCAGGGATGGTATCTATAATTATGTAGAGAAAAAAAAGAGAAAGAAAGAAGTTAGAAGAGCTGCACTGTATTGAGTTAAAAGCAGAGTTTAAAAAAATAAAATCAGGCACAGGCTGAAATTTTGGGACAGGTTGACAGGACTTAACTTTTTAGATTACCCCTGGATTTCAATAAAATTTTCATGAAAAGACAGAAAAATCTGTTTTAAACATACATGTTAAAGTCCTTCATATTATTAAAAAGAAAAATAATATAACAGGATGGGGGGGGGGGGGTCATTTAGTTATTACTGTTAACCAAATCAATGAATTTCTTAAAAGGGAAAAATTGTTTTTCCAAAAATAAAATATTTTTAACTTCAACTTTTTTTGTTTAAAATTTGTGCAGCATTATGAAATGGACTGGTGTGCAAGCTTTTTGAATTTTGACATGAACTAGAATCATTCCCTTCAAAGCATTACGATTAAGTTCTAAAATGAGGATGAATGATTCCGGTAGTAATTTAAATGCAGTTGTTGAGTACTTTATTATGTGCATGGAAGTCATCTACCTAAAGATCACAATTATTAAGGCTTTACACCATTCTAAAACATAGAGTTCAAAGAGCATCAGATCATTTTCATCCAAATAGACGGTATATTCAGAAACAGTTAAACTGATTATTGCATTTGATTCACAATGAAATATAATTCCTTTGCATGGTTTTACTTCAACAGCAGAGAGAAAGACACTTTTAGAATTCTCAAAACCCACAGTTTAATATGTCGAAAACATACAGAGAACTTCCAAAAAATTCACAATTTGTTGAATTAAAGAGCACCTAAGTTAACATTAGTTATTACTGTAATAAATTTCTAAGTACAATAGAAAAGAATCATAATAAAGTTTTCTTGTTATGATGTCAAAAGATAATTTTTTCATTGAAAAAATATTTAAATAAAGCACTGCTGAGGAACTTTTTATTTAGGAGTTTAAATACATTACCGGCAGATCATCTTGCAGTTTAGGCGCTTTTGGTAGACCTGAATATTTTTCCTGATTTTTTAAAACACTTTTATCAATGTCCCCAACATTTAGAAAAGATCGCATAAGCAAAGCTGCACCAATTATTAGCAAAGCAGCTACCAGCAAATATTTTAAAAGTTTACGCGCATTTCTCTTCAACATGTTTCTGTTTATGGTTTTTGCTTACTTGTCTGTTGTCTTCAACTTCATTGCCATTTTCAGAAGTTAATAATGAAATCAAATTTTTTTCAGCTTAAATATTTGACTAATTTACGATAATAATCATCAAAAAAGTTTAATCTTAGTTGAACAGTAACGAAATACATTCCATGTTCGTTTCTTACTGCAATACAGTTTTTTCCTTCTTTTTATTGATCCGAAACCAAAAATTAAAACAGCGATTGGCAGTACTTTTTAAAGTGCACTGTTGTGCGGTTTGTTTACATATGAGCGGGAGCGCAAATGAATTAAAGTTACCGATGATGTTTCATAAAATAACAATTTATTAATTGCATGGAGTTTTATTTACTTTTCAAAAATGACATCAATTGTAACTGAACTATTACTGAAGTTAAAGGCGGCTGGTAAATATTTTCTTTCTCTTATATACTTCGTTCAGAATAATTATGAGACGGCTGGCTACTTGTATGTGTTTTGCTGTAATGCGACATTAAGTTTAATTCTAACTTTCTAGGAATAATACTGCGAAGAAAGTCTTGCTTCCTATTCAAGCATTTTAACAGCAGATAATTCTTTCAACCACATCATCAATGTTATGTGTTACCAGTTACCATGTTTAATCCTGCTTTTTGTATCAAATTATCTGTCTCAACATCTTACATTGTTTTCATTTTGCAGGAAAGTCCACTAGAGAAAGTATTGATCTCAAAATTCAAGATTTAAAGCGAAGACTAGACTTTATTCAAGTGGAAGTTCAAGGACAATTGAAAAACTGTTATATAGATTTTCTTCCCCAGTATATCAGAATCGAAAATATCATCGACAGATTTGAAGTCATAAATACAGAGTATGAAGCTCTACATCGAAAAATTGAAAAAGAAGTAACACATTTTGTGTTTTAAAATCAACAGTTTATGCATATTTATTAGACTATTACAGTTATATTAGATACCCACACATAATTGGATTGAAGTTTTATTTCTATTCTTAAGAAAACATATTTTTTAATTGCTTTTAGCTCATTTATTCTTTGTATTAATACATTTTCATAAGAGTAAAATATCATAAGTAGTTCTTTGCAATATCAAGATGATCAGGGCAGCTTTTATACTATTTGATGCTGACCTATAGACACTGACAAATTGCTCAAGATGTCCTCACAAATATAAATTTGATAACATTCCAACTTGTTAAATCAAACATTCTTATGATTATGGAGAAAATTCTAACACCTAAAAGGAAAAAGTATTTTAATAGTTAAGTGAGAAATCCTAACGGCTAAGAGGAAAATTCTAAGCACTTAAGTTTTTTTTTTGCTAGCTTTTAGTCATAATTTTAACTAGCTGAAAACATTAATAAGAAAAATTGTGTTTTACTCATAAGAGTAATTATGACAGGGTTTGAAATTACTGATGGTCCCAGACCAGTGGAACTTGCCTCGGACCACTAGAAAAAAATAATCAGTGGTCCGCTGGACCACCGGCCGCTGAAAATCGCCAATCATGCGAAACCTCCGAGTGTTTTCCGCCAATCGACTGTGTATTTTTTACTGTTTAATCAATGAGTTACAAATGAAAGTTTTATTTAAAATGGAAGTAATCATAAGTAAATGATTTCAAGTACTAATACAGGCCTCATAGTCCTCCTATATCTCCTATATTTCCTATATTTTCTCAGTTTGTCAGATATTCTCCTATATTTCTTACTTACTCCTATATTTTATCTCTAACTCCTATATTTTTTTTCATCAGATGTTAGATGCTGCCCAAAAATGCAAAAACTACTTTCCTCCTCATAATATTTTGCAGAATTATTCCGATTTAGCTTACTAGATAGCTGCACTGATGTATATTAGGGTGTATCGAAAAAAACTTTTTTTCAAAATTCAATTTACTAAGTTGATAAAAAGTTGCCCCTACCTACCCACATATTCCACAAAAAATTTCAGTTTAATCAGAAATTGTTTAGGTGTTCCGCACGAGGCCTGCAATTTGTGAATTTCTTTAAAAATATTATTTTTTTTTCTATTTTTTTTTAATATTAAGAATAAATGTTAAAAATAATTCAAGTTGAAAAATGTACACAATAAAGTCAGGGGACAAAATTGGGTTTGAAAAAAAGTATATTAAACAACATTTAGATCTCCCACATTTATTCTAAACTTATGTAATTTTCACCAAAACTAGCATTTTACAAGGCCATGCGGCTTGGTTAGAAACTTGTTTATGAATGTGGAATCTAACTGAAGTAACACTTGAAACTGGGAATCATCTGTGATTTATGTGGAGTAAAAAGTAAAATAATATAAACTATAAACAGAATCTAAGCCCCTCGTCACACAGTGCCCGCTTTCTATCGGGGCCCCGTGATGGTAAACGAAATACAGCTCCGCTAGCGTAGCTGCTACAGGATTGTAGAAGAACATATAACTTTGGTTGAGGAAACAGACTCAAAATATTTCGGACATGGTGCTCCAGTAAATGGTCCAGGGAAATAAATTGTAGCCTTTATAGCTTCAGTTTCATGATTGATGGAAAAAAAAAAATTTATATATAAAGAACATAAAAGTTATCGGCTGTGATGGCACATCAGTTAACACTGGAAAATCGAATGGTGCTATTAGACTTTCAGAAAAGTCTTTAGAGCCCTCACTACAAGCCGTGGTATGTTTTCTTCATTTAATGAATTACCACTTAGAAAGTTAACGGTGGCTCTTGATAGGCCGACTATTGGACAAAATTCTTTTAGTTGACCTATTGGAGAATTCTTACAATATTGCTGCGATCTACCAGTCATGAACTTTAAGAAAACAGAATGCGTTTTACCAGAAGTTGTTGTCAAAGAATTGAGTCAAAAATAGTTATGGGATGTGTCTAAAGCTATAATGTCTGGCAAATGTTCTCAAAATTTAGCAGAAAGGAACCCTGCAAGCTTTTCCCAAGCAAGATGGCTCACGATGGCAAACAGTTTTAGGGCTATACATCGCAACTAGTGATCCAAGTTCAGAGTTAAGTAAACTTTCAGAATTTATAGTGAAGGTTTATGCTCTCTGCATTTTTACAATCGAATCTCAGCATAAAATTATTCATGCATATAAGCATTTTTAAGATCATAGATTGCAGCAAGTATTTGGATACAAATCTCCAGAATGTTATCCATTCCACATTGTACAGAAGTAATCTTGCATGGGAAAAGCTTGCGGGGTTCCTTTCTGCTAAATTTTGAGAACATTTGCCAGACATCACAGCTTTAGACAAATCCCATAAGTTTTTTTGACTCAATTCTTTGACAACAACTTCTGGTAAAACGCATTATGTTTTCTTAAAGTTCATGACTGGTAGATCGCAGCAATATTGTAAGAATTCTCTAATAGGTCAACTAAAAGAATTTTGTCCAGTAGTCGGCCTATCAATAGCCACCATTAACTTTCTAAATGGTAATTCTAAAAGAAACATATCACGGCTTGTAGTGAGGGCTCTAAAGACTGTTCTGGAAGTCTAATACCACCATTTGATTTTCCAGTGTTAACTGAAGTGCCATCACAACCGATAGTTTTTATGTTCTTTATCAATATAACTTTTTTTTTACATAAATCGAAGCTACGATTTCTGTCCCTGTACCATTTACTGGAGCACCATGTCCGAAATATTTAGAGTCTGTTTCCTTAACCAAAGATAGATGTTCCTACAATCCTGTAGCAGCTACGCTAGCGGAGCCGTATTTCGTATACCATGACGGGCCCCGATAGAACACGGGCACTGTGTGACGAGGGGCTTAGATTCTGTTTATAGTTTATATTATTTTATTTTTTACTCCACATAAATCACAGATGATTCCCAGTTTCAAGTGTTAATTCAGTTAGATTCCACATTCATAAACAAGTTTCTAACCAAGCCGCATGACATTGTAAAATGCTAGTTTTGGTGAAAATTACGTAAGTTTAGAATAAATGTGGGAGATCTAAATGCTGTTTAATATACTTTTTTTTAAACCCAATTTTGTCCCCCGACTTTGCTGTGTTCATTTTTCAACTTGAATTATTTTTAACATTTATTCTTAATATTAAAAAAATTATAGAAAAAAATAATATTTTTGAAGAAATTTACAAACTTCAGGCCTCGTGCGGAACACCTAAACAATTTCTGCTTAAACTGAAATTTTTTGTGGAATATGTGGGTAGGTAGGGGCAACTTTTTATCAACTTAGTGAATTGAATTTCGAAAAAAAGTTTTTTTTCGATACGCCCTAATGTATATGTTTGAAGCCTGTAAGCTCTGAGTGCCATTTCTTTATTATCCTTTGTCTGCGTCTGCTCGGTGCAATATACTTCAGTAGTGGACTGCGGTTAAGAGGAATAATATGGCAGAAGTATGTTCCGCACAAGCTCTTTTGCAGTCGGGACACAAAATGCTCATTGAAAAGAGGGGAGAACTGGCAAAAGTTGAACTGCAACTTAATAATTTAATGAAAAGAATTAAAAAATAGTATTTTTACATCTGTAATGTTGGCATATGTACTAAACTTCTGTTTAGCCTTTTTATGAAAATAGATAATGTTATATATGTGCAACTTTTAACTTATTTTTAATGTATCAACAAATTTTTTTTCTTTTTATGAATTTAGTTTGTGTAATTTAATAAAATAACATGCTAACTTGAAGATGACCGCTGTTAAAGTTTAAAAAAAAAAATTAACTTTGTCTTCATATAATTTTGAATTTCCGTTACAGGTTAAAGTTTTTCCTCTAGAAAAATTTGAACGAAATGAAAAATTAATTTTCTGTACGTTAAAGTATGCAATGCTTTTCTCAGAAAATATAATAAGAAATGTTTTTTAATTTTTCGATAATTTAAAGATAGAAGTAATCTGTTAATGCTTTTTAGCAAAAGAAAAAAAAGCTTTGTAACATGATATATACACTGAAGTGACAAAAGTCATGGGATACCTCTTAATATCGTGTCGGCCCTCCTTTTGCCCGGCGAAGTGCAACAACTCGACGTGGCATGGACTCAACAAGTCGTTGGAAATCTTCTGCAGGAATATTGAGCCATGCTGTCTCGATAGACGTCCATAATTGTGAAAGCGTTGATGGGGCAGGATTTTGGGCACGAACAGACCTCTCGATGGTGTCCCATAAATGCTCAATGGGATTCATGTCGGGCGATCTAGGTGGCCAAATCATTCGTTGGAATTGTCCAGAATTTTCTTCAAACCAATTGCGAACAGTTGTGGCCCGGTGACATGGCGCATTGTCATCCATAAAAATCCCATCGTTGTTTGGGTACATGAAGTCCATGAATGGCTGCAAGTGATCTCCAAGTAGCTGCACATAAGCATTTCCAGTCAATGTTCGGTCCAGTCGCACTAGAGGACCAAGTCCATGCCATGAAAAAACAGCCCACACCATTACGGAGCCACCACCAGCTTGAACAGTGCCTTGCTGACAGTTTGGGTCCATGGCTTCGTGGGGTCTGCGCCACACTCGAACCCTACCATCGGCTCTTACCAGCTGAAATCGTGACTCATCGGACCAGGCCACGGTTTTCCATTCATCTAGGGACCAACCGATATGCTCACGTGCCCACGAGAGTCGCTGCAAGCGATGTCGTTCTGTCAGTAAAGGCACTCGAGTCGGTCTTCTGCTGGAATAGCCCAAGAAATCCAAATTTCTCCGCACAGTTCTAGCAGACACGTCCATTGTACGTCCCACATTGATTTCTACGGTGATTTGACGCAGTGTTGCTTGTCTGTTAGAATTTACGACTCTTTGCAGACGTCGCCGGTCTCGATCTTTAAGTGCAGGCGGTCGACCACTGCGCTGTCCATGGTGGGATGTTATGCCTGAAATTTCATACTCTCGGCACACTCTTGACACAGTGGATCTGGGAATGTTGAATTCTCTAACGATTTCCGAAATGGCATGACCCATGCGTCTAGCTCCAACTAACATTCCGCGTTCAAAGTCTGTTAATTCACGTCGTGCGGTCATCATCACGTTAAAACCTCTTCACATGAATAACTTGTGCAGAAATGAAAGCTCTGTAAAAGCACTGCGCATTTATACCTGTTCTATGCGATGTTACTGCCATCTGAAAATTTGCATATTGCTATCCCATGACTTTTGTCACTTCATTGTATATATACAGTAAAACCTCTCCAATACGGACACCAACGGGGACCTAAATATTATCCGGTTTAAATTGGTGTCCGCTTAAGGGAGGAACAAGAAAAATTAATACAAAATTAGTTTCTAAATAATGTAATTATTACAGAACAATTAACTACACATATTAAGAGAAAACTTATTCCCTGATCAAGAGCTATATCTTTGTAATTACAGAAAAATAATAAAATGGAATAAACTTCAGTTCCAAGTTGAAAAGTAATGAAATAATTTAAAATATGCTAAGAAAGTACATAAACATACCTATGTTAGTTTCGTAAAAAAAAGATGTTATAGAAGTTTGCTTGAAGTAGTATATGCTCATCATTCTTCATGAAATTTTAAGCTCTTGAGTTAATTTTACTCCCATTTCCTCATTTCTTGCTGGGTAAAAAAAGTTTTAATTCATCAATGTATATTTGAGCATCATGTAAGTTTCTAATCTTTGTGTCTCCAGAAGGTGCTTCCACTATCCAGGCATCGTCTTGTTCTACACTTTCGGTTTCCTTGTGTTTTACGCTTTCAACTATCTCCTCCATTTCTAAGGAATTTATCTCACATTCAATATCTGCATCAATGTCAGCAAATTCATCGCCATTAAAAGAGTTTTCACCACTGAGGCGTATTAATTTTTTTAATTCATTAATGGGTTCTTCCTCATTTTTGATTTTTTTCTTCTAAGTCGAAGCTTTGTGAGACATTGTTTCTACGTGGACGCGAATAAAGGACACATGATGCAACAGGGTCAAACAAGATACCTCTTCCAAAACTCTAGAAATGAAACTAAATCATTCCAAGGAGCTTCACTTCTCCCTGGCAATAATCCTCAATTCTTTCCATTCACACGCTTATGCTATAGCATTTTTTTTCACTTCAAAAGAAACCCTGTTGCTAGAATTAAGTCATCACTTTTCATCAATTGATCCCTTTCATTGGGAACTGATGAAGTGCAGCAGAGGCCGCATTCTGGCAATAGAGGTTTTAATAAGACTTAGGCAAAATCACATTCTCAACCTCTATCGTAAACACTGAAGAGCACATGGCGGCAGGACCCTATGATCTATTCCATAGCCCTGACATGGCGGACAGTTTGATTACTCTAGGGAGAAGATCAAAACATTTAACCAGTTTACCAAGCGGAGTCACACTCTATGACCAACAGCTTTATTTCTTAGAATCCGAGCTATTCCCAAGAGCCCTACGCTAAACCAACATTCGCTTTCCACCTCAGCAGACTTTTTCCTGTCAAGTTGCTGGTAGTGCAATGGTAGTGTATTTTTGTGGTTTGTTGTGGAAGAAGGTGTTACTAATTTCCCTTTGTGGTTGCCTCCCTTTGTGTTTAACAATCTCTGTGTTGGAAGTGAACTGGATCAAGTATTTTCAATGGATCCCTTATCTTTTTTTTTTTTTTTTCTCCCTACAAGAAACTGGACAGATTTCTCCGAACTTGTCCGTCGGTGTCCGTTTTAATGAGTAAAAAAAGAGCCTTTTTTGCAAGATAAACTGTCCGTGTCCGGTTAAGTGAGTGTCCGCTTTAATGAGGGGATTCTTAATAGTTTAACCCCAGGAAAAGGATGTGAAAAAAAAAATGCCTACATACACACAGTTATTGACTATTGCCCACATAGATACACCATGTATTACACATTAAGGGAAAATATAAAATTCACTATCTATATCTGAAATTCCGATATAATTCGCTACAGATCTTGTATATTTTCTTTGAAACTCCTTTACGTACATTTTGGAAACTCCTATATTTTTTCCTTAAAACTCCTATGGATATATTTTCCCCTGCTATGACCCCTGTACTAACATGTTTAGTATTAAATTTAAAGCGGACCAGTAATGTTGTCTTTTGACCCGTATTCATGTTCATATTGACTGGTCCGAGAGACCAGTAGGCTTTTTTACTAACTTCTAACCGTATATGAGTAAGTTCGAGTTCTGGCTGAGCATGAAATAACGATAAAGAAAAGTTCCCAAGAACCAGCCGAGTTAATGAAGTGTGAAAATCAAAATAAAACTAGCACATGTCCAAATCTGACGTGACATGCCCTCTTGCTTTTTACTTTAAAAATGAATTACAACATGATGATTAAGTAGGCATGGACATTCTGATGCTCTCTGTTGTCTTTTTACTGTAAAAACTAAGAGATGTCAACTTTGTGTATTTAATATTCTAAATTCATAATCTAAAGACTTTCAAATATTTTAACAATCAAGTGGAAATTCCTACAAATTAAGAGAAAAGTTTTAAATACTTAAGTTAAAAATTTTAATTGTAATAATGGCTGAGCATGAAATTACAATTAAGAATCAAACTTGTTGATTCCTTACTTACATGTCCCGAAATCCTCTAATTTGAAATTTTAAAATTCATCTGCATTTGCAGGCTGAATTTTAAAGTTTTTAAAAATTTATCTTGGCAGAAAGTCCCGAAATCTGCGCCTCCAGTTTCGTCAATAAATTAGCAATTCAAAACACAAACATACAGTTCAGGAAAAAAACCAATCTCTATCGTCAATTCAATCATCAATATCCAATATGTAAGGATAGTAAAAACCAGTGTTAGAAATAACAATTTGGATCTAGGCGTCATGATGGCGTCTAGTATAAGTTTCTAGGCGTCACAACGGACAAGTTATAGGTGCCGTTTTTAAGGAATGAAATATTAGAATAAAAATATAATAAAATCATTAAATAAATTGCTATTATGAACTGATCTATGCTAAATAGCACACTGTAGCATATTTGTATAAACTATACAATATCATATTTGTATAAACTATACAATAGCATATTTGAAAAACTATACAATAAAACCTGATTTTTTACGGACAAAATTGATTGCATCTGAAAATTAGTTTTAGAAATTTATCCTTCCGGCCTTTCACTAGCCTTACTCACAATGAGTCATGAAAATAAAGTTTCAATAAGTTCTAAAACTTTAGGCGTCAAATTTGGGCCCTAATGTTGAAAATCTAGGAGTCAAATCAAACTTTTTGGTCGCAGAATGCGACTAACGACCGCTTATTTCTAGCACTGGTAACAACTAACAATGAAAGGGGATTGATGAACAAGACTGGGTTTTGTGATTGTGTGCTTCATGGTGAAAGGTCATTCATTTCGTTGCACTATTTCAGGCTATGAATACTCATTAAAATATTTTGTTTGTGATTAATAAGGAGAAGAAATATGGAAGGTGTGATTGATAGATCTTTTTCTTAACGATAAAAAATAAATCTTCACCTGATTTTTTTCTTTTTTTCATGAAGTATAATTCATTATCGAAGAAAAAGTAAGTTGATGCTTTAGTTTAATGGGCAAAAGTTATAATTCACTATAAATAGTCTAACAATGCTTTTGAAGAATCTTAGTGTATCGCGCATTAGTTCATTAACTGCAAAAACTTCAGTTTGGCTGTTTTTATAACTTTATCGGAAACTTCCTTATCAGCTTCTTTAGTGTGTTGTTATTACGTGTATATGAATGTAATGCTTCATACAATATATGCTGCTTTTGTTTTTCAGATTAAACCTCAAATGAGTCATTCTGTTACAGAATACCAGGATGTAATCGAAGACCTGAAGAGCATAAGGACATTAAAGCAAAATTTGCTGAATATTTTCTCCCTTCATGAACACATAGAATGTGCGAGGAAATTGATCTCACAGTCTGCCTTGGATGCTGTAAAGAGCCTTTTAGAATTTGAAAATGTTTTCAATGCCATTGAGACAGATAAGAAGCAAGATATTGCAATTATCTGTGCAATTAGAAAGGAATATTTTGTTGTTAAGGAGGATATTATTTACCGGTTGCAAAAAATATGGAGGCAAAAACTTGTTATTAGTTATATAAATAATGGTAAAAATAAAAAAATGATCATGTTGACGTGTGTAAAAAATCCCAATGATGATGAAGAATTGTTGAAATCATTGAAGTTGCTAAAAAATTTAAGGCTAATGCTCAAGGAATTTGGTAAACAGTTCTTGGAAATGATCTGCAAACCATTAATACTAAATGAAGTTAAAATTGAGCAAAATGATGGTGCATCTTTAGTTTTGACTATTACAATTGTTAATGAGCAAAGCCCCACACCCGGTATTGTGCTGAAAAATGTGAAAAGTGTGATGTCTTTCCTCTACAAATGTTTGTTTTACCACCCCCTAGGTTTGCTTCAGAATGACATACCCATTACTGTTATGAACGAGTTTGGTTTCGCAATACAGGATGAGTTTTGTGATGTAATTATTGAAGAATGTCTAAAAGCATCTGTTCCTAGCCAAACTAAGCAACTAGAAGCATTTCACAATGAAATGGTTGTCACAGAAATTTTTTGCAATGACCTGTTAGAAATAGGGTTTTTCCCGAACTCAGAAAATAAACTTGTACAATTCATTCACAATGTTGACACTTTGCCAGTGAATAAAATGACCCAAGTAAGTATTAGTTTACCGTTTGACTATCCATATTTTAATATAATTTCTATTTCTTGTTGCTCTAGCGATGTTGTTTTGTACAAGATGTTGAGTGTAATTTAAATGTTATTTTTTTCAGAATATTTTAAGCAGAGCTCGATCATTAATGAAGCAAAGTTTACACCAGACTGTCACCATTGGTATAGAACCTGCACCTGCTGCTAAAATTGAAAATCCTCATGATTTTAATGAAATGGCTAAAGCAAAAAGTGGCCTTAGTAAATCAACTTTTGTATTCCCTCGTTGCCAAATCAGGTGAACATTCTTCTGTATATTTTAACTCTTTGAACTCCACTATGCCAAGCAGAAATCACCGGGAGGGTTGATTCTGCAAAGAATGGATTTATTTCAGTGTAATTTTTTGAGAATTAATAGTTAAATTCACATCAACTTAGTTTGAGTTCAAAATGAAAATTCAGTAAAAAAGGTCTCAATTGCAATGGATGAAACATTGTTATATATTTTAAATATTTATGTAAAATAATGCAAAACTATCAGATTTGAAGAAAAAGCTTCATCTATTCATTGAAAATTAAAACTGCTAGAAAACATGCTATGTATGTACAGTTGACTCTCACTAATAACCAAATCTTGGGTGAAATTATAGAGAAAATCTTCACATTTTATTGGATTCAATTACACTAAGAAATTTTGATGTATTTATTCTAAAACTGTAGTTAGAATAAAATGTATAAAATTTATACATGAAAATTATTTATAACTCCAAGTAAAACTCACTCCAAAATATCCCCTGCACATGCACATATAATTAGGGTCTTTTTTGGTGAAAAAGATAGTAATATTTTTTGAACATTTTTATTCGGTTACGAGTTGCTGATTTATAAAATTTCAATATAACTCATAAATGATGCCTTTTAGTTTAAGCTAAGCAATAAACATGTTTCCTTGCATTTAATAATCTGTGTTTATGTTTGTAACATAAAAGTGGACCAAGAAACTCTATGTTCTTGATTTTAAAAAGTTGTCACAATGTTTTTCTTTAAGATAAAGTTAAACTACAAATAATCGAATTTAATCGAAAATAACTTAACTTTATAAGGTGAGTTCAATGATTTTTCTCCATTCTTCTTGAAAGTCATTGAAAAAAAATTAAGTCTATGACATAAAAATTACACAGCACTGAAAAAGTAGCAATAAAATTTGTTTTGAAATTAAATTTTTACACTATAACTGTACCATGTGTTTTCACTATTTGTAGGACTGTTGGGGCTATTTGGTGGTCTTAAATTAAAATAAAAAATATTATTAGTATTAAAATTATGGACCAGGGTCCTCCCCCTTGGTAAGTTTGCTAAATTGCTTTAATTGTAAATGTTTTTTAAGTTATGTATTTAAGCTTTTCTTCGTAAAAAATTTGGTTTATTTTTTTTCTCCTTTTCTTTCCTCTATTTAAAGCATTTTGTCCCATAAAGTTTGAATCAGTTTTCAATCAAAAGTCACTAACTTTAATCAATTCCACTTTTAGTAAGACTGATTTCTTGCTTGTCTGTCCCACTCTAATATTTATATTGGTTGAAGTTTTTTTTTTCTTTCTTTTCTTTGCTGGGTCCCATATCACCAAGTAGATCTGCAGCATATGGCTAGGGCCGTGGTGGCCCGATCGGTAAGGCATCGGACCCGTGTCCGAAAGGACCCGGGTTCGATCCCAGCCGATCAAAGATCCACCGTCTTGATTAATGGTGACTGGGAGGCGTTAAAAATGTCGTGGTCACAAAGTCCTCCAAGTGAAACGATACCTCTGGGGGTGCTAGGGCCTATGGTTTGCTCGACCCTAGGTTCTGGTTCAAAATTAAGAACAGAGCGCTCTTCAGGGCCCTATCCCGGTTAAACCACTAAGCTGGTAGGTACGGGGGACCCTGGAGGGTGAAATGAGCATATTGCTAAGGAGGACTTGTCAAAGCTTTTTGCAAGGGCGGATCCAGAAATGTTCCAAGGGAGGGGCGAATGTTTTTTTTTCTACCCCCCCCCCCCACCTTTTTTTTTACCACATATCCTGGTTAACATATGTTTATTACAAATGTTTCGGTCTTCGTTTTCGAAAAAAATCCAGATCAGTGCCCCGAATCCCAGCCACTTCTCATAGTATCATTGAAGATCATCTATTATTACCTTTTTTGAACTTTATATTCAAATACAAATACAAATGCGACGACCAGCAGCAGGCTCTGGGCCCAACTGGGCTGGTCCTAGTATTCGAAAAACTGCAGGAGATGAGGCCCTCAAGGGAGGGGCGATCGCCCCCACCGCCCCTCCCTTGTATCCGCCCATGGCTTTTTGTATCTTGAACATGTATTTCCACAAAAAATGTTAATCCTAATTCATCCGGTCAGGGGGCTTTTGCTCGTAAAGAAAAATTACTATGGAAGAAAAAGCTGCAAATGAATTAAAATATTATGGAATCAAGACCAGGTTTTATGAAACACAAGAGATATTTTTTTTCTTTTGAAACCTTCTCAGCCAATGTTGGACACTTCAAACAAAACTCCCCTTTAAAATATCTGAAAGAAGTAACTATTGATCGATGCTGGACAAAGGTTGATTTTCCCTCATTGGTCAAGTTAGATTTGAACAAATATCCTACTTACTGAATTCAATAATAAGAATGTAGTAATGAGGGTGTTCCTTCATTGAGGATAGTGAGAAGTTCTTAAAACATATTCCAACTAATGGAAAGATATAAGCATTTTTTTTACTTTCCTAAAATTATTTTGTTTACTTAAGCAACAATTTTCTAACTTTTTTGTGATTCTAAATTTTGGGTTGATAAACAGTTTTGAAGTCACAAAGAGTAACATTAAAGAAATTTTTCTTTGAATTTTATCAAGCTTTTTTTTTAAATTTTATTTTTTGACTTTTAAAAAATTTATTTTTATTGTCATTTGCATTTCAGTTCATGTGTACAAGATCTAGTACACCTTCTAAAAGAAGTAAAAGAGGAAGCAAAAAATTTCGGTCCAGTACATTCATCCAGACTGTACTATTGTGCTCGAAGTATCTGTGAACTTTACTGTTGTGTTGTACCCACATATCATAAAGAAGAAATTGAAAATATTCCGCAACTAACAGGTATTTTTTTAGTCATATACTGTTTTAGCATAGATATCCAACTTACTTATGCAATAAAAATGTAAGACTTGAGAATATAATTCTTACCAGAAAATGTTTGGCATCATACTTTTTTTTTTTAATTACTAGTTGGCTCCACCCCCTGCTCGCTTCATTCGCCAACCCCATCCGTCACCTGTGGCTGCTCAACCACCAACCCGTGTCCGGCGGTTTGATGTTTTTCATGACCCTCATAGTGCAACTTAAAATAATTCTTCAAATAAATAAAAAAGTCATTAAATTGCATTAACTTTACCTTTAAAATGCAAAATAATCTACCTACAGAATGGTTTATCCTCGAACTCGCCAAATCCTATCATTTTAACTGAGCACCCCCCCCCCCCCCCCATGCAAAATAATTATTTTCTTCAACTCAAATACGGACACACCCTTTAACAATCCAATAAAAGTTTCTTTGCAGTTTAAAATAATTTGTCAAAAAAATAAAAAAGACGTCAAGTTACATTTTAACCAGGGTGTAAAAAAATCAATGATTTAAAAAAAAAATGTAAAAAATCGGATTTTTTTATTAAAAAAACAAAACAAAAAATCGGATTTTTTAAATTTAAATCCGCTTTTATTGATTTAAATTGGAATTTTTTGATTTAGAAAAAAAAATTAGCAACTTCAGTTATTAATTAATTTACATTTATGAACGACTTACCTTTAAATTTTAAAAATACAAAAACATCTTTGAAGTAAAGCTGCACCAAAAAACTATGATGTAAAACCAGAATCAATGCAAATACATATGATTCTAATGACTTTTAATATCAACAAAATTATGAAACACTATACAAAAAAATTAAAGAAAATAAAGACATTAAGCAGCACTACATGAAATTTTAATAAAATGAGAAGTACAATGAAAAATTTATATGCAAAAATTTTAAGTTAAATTTATGACTCTTTCATCTGTAATAAAAATAAAAAAAAGAATGAAATTAAGAAATTCAACAACTGTAAAAATGTGTAGA
Source organism: Uloborus plumipes (assembly GCA_038373865.1). Classification (NCBI taxonomy): domain Eukaryota; kingdom Metazoa; phylum Arthropoda; class Arachnida; order Araneae; family Uloboridae; genus Uloborus; species Uloborus plumipes. The sequence continues at coordinate 26,082 of JAXGGA010002505.1, forward strand.
AATGAGAAAAAAACAGCTGCCAATGTTTTTTTTTTTTTTTTTGTTAAGATATGTACAGGGCTCGCAGTTGACTTTTTAAAAATTTTAGGGGAATTTTATTTTTAAAATTGTAGGAAAATTTTAGGGGTCATTGACGATTTTGTTCTACTACAAATAGGTACTTGACTAGTTTATTACCAAATATCCAACAAGTCAAACTTAAAATACATTTTATTGCTTACAGTGTAAATTACAACCTTCAAGTACTTCCACAAAATAAAAAACATAACAAAAGAGAAATAATATCATTTTAACCAATTTATGCAACATTTTCATAAGCCAGAAGGCCTATAATTTACAGTCGTTTTTTTTTTTTTCATAATGTTCACTTTTGAACATTGGCAATCCTGAGTTTTTGCAATTGACCAGCTTCTACAGATATTAGTTCTGGGCAACAGTTATTTCCGTAATGTTTTAAGTACAGCTTTCTACACCTTTTTTTCAAAACCCTATTTCAATAGACCTAGAGATTATTTTCATGTTTTAAACCCATTAATATTTTTGTTCTTTCAACAAGTATGCAAGTCTAGATTTTTTTCTTCTTTTTTCTAATTTATACCTTTTCTACATTTCCTTAGTCATTTTTTTTTTTTATTATTTATTAGTACAGTACTGCACGACCAAAAGCTCGTGAAGATAACCTGTGGCTCGTTTTATGTTCAATGTTACTAATCAAAAACCAACTTTTCATTACCAAACAATTTTTAGTTATTTATTTTCGTTTTTCCCCCATATTTTTGAATGTTATGTAAGGAACTAAATACGATTGATTTTCCATTGCCCCAAAACTTGGGAAAATATGGATTCTAATGTTATTCCAAAAATCTCTTTCCACATTTCAAATCTATTTAATTTTCAAAGTATTTCACACACATCCCTCCCCCCTCAATTTACTCTTTGCAACACCTGCCCTTGCAGCTGCATGTATTTAATTTATTTCACATATTATACAAAACAAATACAGTGGACGCTGGTTATAACGACCACACCTTATAAAGACCATCCCAATATAACGACCGGTGAGAAAACCCCCAACTGTATCCCAATATAATCTATGTTCTATCTCTTATAGCGACCACTCGTTATAAGGACCGTTTTTTGTAGGACGGAGATGGTCGTTATATCGAGCGTCGACTGTAGCACTATTTGTGCATACATATTATTTGGACTGCAATCTTCCACCATCTGTGGAGGGGGGATGAGTAGGATTACTTTTCGATTTATTAGACGAAAATCAAAGCTCTATAGGGAAAATGGCAAAAATAAGAAAATTGGGATTGTCCAAGAGAATTTTATAAGGATTAAATAAAAAGTGATTTAAATCAATGATTTTTTTCAAAAAATAAATTGATTTAAATCGCTGATTTAAATCAATTGATTTAATTCATTGATACCCTGATTTTAACTAAAACGTTTAAATGAACATCCTGCTCTCTCCCCTTCTCCTGATAAAATATCCAAAAAGAGAAGCCAGTTCTGTCACCATAGAAAAAAAGATTTTTACTCAAATATACAATTTAATTCATACAAAATCAAGGACAGATCTTGAAATGTTTCAAAGGAGCGGTGATTAATTTTATTACATATACTTTACTACACATCTTGGTTTAGTTGTTGACTTCATGTGTTTTGGACTTCATTTATGAAACGTATCTTGAGGAGAGCTCTAAACCTTCCTTCTGTTAGCATCAAAAATAATCTAAAAATGCCTTTTTGTAACTTCAATATTGAAAATTTACTAGCGGTGCGTCCCTCAAGGGAGAGCCGATCTCCCCATTGCCCCTCCCTTGTATTCGTTCCTATATAAAATGACCTAAACCAAAGTAAAATACTATTGGGCCATTCTACAGAAAAGCCGCCATCTTGTCCGCACGTGACGCTCATGTATTTCATAAAAAAGTCCTGTCACATTAATGTGACCACCACGTACTCTCGACGTCGACGTCAAATTACCAATCACAAAAGGCACTTGGTAGCACAATGCAGTTCAGGCGCGGATCCACAGGGGGGGAACTGGGGGAACGTTCCCCCTCCAAAACGCCAAGGTGCATAAAAATTTTCAGAACAGAGAAAAGAAAAATAATTTCGTTTTTCAGATTCCTTTTGTTTTCATATTTGAGATTTGGCTACCAAAAATTTTAAGTGCCAACCAAAGTTTTTGATTTATGACGTCATCATTATCCAATCGCATTTAAGGGTTTTTTGAGTTGAGTTTAGGGGGGGGGGCTTTTTAAGAGTTGGTAACCCTGTGTTTCGTGTTTAGTGCGCTTATTCTGTGCTGCACAATACCACCACAACTATAACAGATTTATTTGTGATAGCTACGTTTTATTTTCAAGATTTTTTTTTTGCTGATGAGAACTGTTCTGTTCTGCAGCTATCTTCTTTTCTTCATGGTAAGTCTTAGTTCTTTCATTCAATTTGTTCTACATTAAATACTTATAGAAAAAATAAATGTAAGCAGGGGAGAGCGGGGCCAAAAGTTCCGTGTTTTACTCATGCTTAAAATTTGTTCGGAAAACAAGATTCTAAAATTAATATTCCAAGGTTTTTCTTTGTCCCTTTGATACAAAAGCTGTTTTTTTTTTTTTTTTTTTTTGAGTTTTACTTCGTAAGGTTTTTTAATAATTAATTCTATGGTAAATAAACCTGAAAAGGAGCAACTTACCCTGACGTGGGGGCAAGTTGTTCCGAGATTAACAGAACGAAGAATGACGATGATAACTACAAATTTAACAATGTTTCGAAATGAACAACTTATTTAAAACATAATTTTAAAAAAATGTTGATGAAAGAAAAAATTTATTTATTGAAGGACTGCAACAATATCGTTCGAATAATCAGCCTTTATTTTTCGCTCAAAGTCACTGAAAACGTTTTTTTTTTTTTTTTTTGATTCATACGAACATTAATTTGAATTTAAAGGCTCATTGGGTAACCTTTAAGCTCAAATAAATATACTAATTAACAGATAATAAATGTAATAAACTTATAATAGTGCATCAATTTCTTAATTCACATCAAGTTGGCGTATTCATGTCCTAGATTTGTAAATACAACTGAATTTGTAAATACTGCTGAAATCATGCTGATCGCTTAGGCTGGCTAAGAGTAAAATAAAGTTACAGTACACATTGGATTAAATAAAAAAATGTGTACAAAATATTAGTTAAGGATTCCGGCTGTTGTGCCGTGGTCTAAATGGCTTTAATCCATACGTTTCAATCGCAACTGCGGCGGTCATCTTCAGTGGCTTGTTGTTGATTAGCTGAAAGCCACTGAAGGTGACCGCCACAGTTGCGATTGAAACGTATGGATTAAAGCCATTAGACCACGGCACAACAGCCTGGAATCCTTAACTAATATTGACACCAGCCGTGAAAGCCTTCATTCTTACATTAATGTGTATAAAGCTTACTAAGTGTTTATCATTAGTACTTTTTTTAAACAAATTTGATTGATCAGTGCGAGACTTCAAGTTTGTGGCCACAAACTTTCTTAATCACATTTGTATTTATTTTTTGTTGAATTGCTCTTTATATTTCATAGTTTCTGCTAATTATTTTTCTTAATTAAAAAGTTCAACAATAAACAAACGGGGATTGAAATTATTATCTGAGAATTTGTGACGAACAAAATTTGTATTGCATTTAATTCTTTATTAAAAAGCGCGCTGAAAAAAGCGAGAGCTTTTGCAGCGCGAGAGAGAGCTCCCCCCCCCCCCCCCATTAAACAGTTTCTACAAAAGTTCCCCTTCCAAATCCATAGTCTGGATCCGCCACTGATGCAGTTGAGGGTGTATAAAGGGTGTGTGAGGGCCTTGGAAATCATTTCTATCATTGGCGTAATGCAAAAACGGGGCGATTTATCAGACGTCCAAAAGGGCATGATCATTGGCTTTCGGGCCAAGGGGGAAAGCATTTCCAAATTGGCTGAGTTTTTGAGCTGTTCACTTGCCATCGTAGTAAAAGTACCGTGCATGGCAAAATGGGACAGTCAAAAATCAGCGACGTGGAAAATGTGCACCAGGAGCCATAGCTGACAGAGGCGAACGACAGCTGCGGAAATGCGTTCGAGTTGATAGAAGGGCAACCGTTGAGAAACTGATCCCCCAGATGAACCAAGGGGCTACTAACATCATCTCCCAAACTACTATTTAGCGGACGTTGCTGCGTCTGGGCTCCCGAAGCACAAGACTGGTTCATGCAGCTATGCTGACTACTGTCCATCGACGACGAACCCTGGAATTTGCACGCCAGTACCACAGCTAGACGTTTGTCGAGTGGCAACAGATAGCATTTACTGGCGAATCACGTTTTATGTTCCATCGGGCAGATGGACGTTGGCGTATAAGGCGTGAAACCTCTGAAACCAAATACCCTCAACCATTGCCGGAATGGTCCGAGCTGGAGACAGGAGCATTATGGGCTGGAAATGTTTTTCTTTCATTCTCTGGGCTCACTCATCATTGTGGAAGGCACGATAAATTAATACAAGTATGCATCTGTCTTTGCGGACCTTGTACACCCAAGGCCGATCCTAGCAGGTGTGCAGCTCGTGCACCGCACGAGGGCAGCCAAAGCAAGGGGCTGCCGCATGCCGCATGTAGTATTTTTTCTAAAGACAGTTTTTCCGAAAAAAAAATTCAAGCATTCTCGAATAAAATAAATAAATAAATAAAAATTGCCAGAAGAAAAAAAATGATGAGGGACCTATCGTCGAACTTTTCTCATATCAAGTTTTTTTCCTGCGCTATCTATGCGCTGATCTTGAGTTACTTGCACGTGCGGAAGAGTAGAGAAGCAGCCTCTTTTCCCAAGACAGCGAACCCCGGAAACTGAAGCTATTAAACCCTTCGTTTTTAATATTCTTCAAGACGAGCGAAAACGATGGGTCAAGTCAACACCACGACTCCGCTCCCTGGGGCGGCCGATCAGTTAGCCACATAGAAAGGAAGAGTCTGGGAGCTGAGGGGGAGGGGAGAAAATAAAAAAACAGCTGCATTTAAAAATGTGCAGGCAAGTTATAAAAAAAATATAGATGACATGATTCATCAAATTTATTCAGCTATTTTTTAAAAAAAATTGATGCATCATGTTTCTCTCACTGAATAGTAGTAGTATTTAAAAGTGATATGGATGGATATTTCAGAGCAATTTTCAGACGATGGCGTGCTATTATTGAAAGAATGATTGCTGTAGAACAACTTTTAGCCGGTCAAAATTTGGCTTTCAGAGGTAGTACCACAAAGTTGTATGATAGAAGAAATGGTAATTTTTTAAAGGCTGTGGAGGTGTTGGCCAAATTTGACCCAATTCTTTCAGAGCACCTTAATAATATTAGTAAATGCAAAGATAACAAAACACAAATTCCCCACTACTTAGGACAGCATTTCTAAAATGAAATAATTTATGTTATAGCCCAATCTATTAGTGATGAGATAACGCGCGTCGTAAAAAAAGCTAAATATTACGCTATAATTCTCGACTGCACACCTGATATTAGTCACACAGAGCAAATAACATTCATAATCAGATGTGTGAACACTACTGACGGTAAGGTAGAAAACTTTGAATTTTTTCTTGGCTTTTTTCCCGTAACAAATATTACTGGAGAAAATCTGTACAATTTTTTATTGGAGACGTTATTACTCAGTTTGCAGCTCGAGGTTGAAGACATAAGGTCAGGGTTATGACAATGAGTCCAATATGAAGGGAGAAAATATAGGAGTTCAGAAACGGGTACTCGATGTCAATCCTAGAGCATTATACGTGCCATGTGCGTGCATCTCATACATTGAATCTCGTCGTTAATGACGCTGCCAGCTCCAGTTGTGAAATTTCTGGTTTTTTCGAGTTAGTACAAGAGGTACATTATTACTTTTCTTCTTCCCCATATCGATGGGATTTACTTAAAAAACACGTGACAGGTCTAACTTTAAAACCGTTAAATGAAACAAGATGGGAGAGTCGTATCAATGCTATTAAACCTTTAAAACAAGACCTGAACAATATTATTGCTGCTTTAAATGCTTTAATTGAAGATACCACCAGAGACACGAAGACAAAATTGGGTGCTGTATCGATAATTAAAAGTCTTAAAAGGTTTCAATTTTTGTGTTAAATTTTAATTTGGCATAATTTGTTCTCAAGAATAACCTTATTGAGTAAAATGCTTCAGAATCGAAAATTAAACATCGCGGAATGCATTGAAGCCCTAGATAATCTTAAAAACTATTTAGTTTCCCAGAGATCTGACGATAATTTTTAAAAAATTGTCGACTCAGCAACAATACTTGCTACAGATTTAGGCATTGATCCCGAATTTCCTATCATGAAACTCAGGAAAAAGGTCCATTTATTCGATTACGAGGGCTACGATGAACCAAGCTCAAACCCATTCCAGCAGTTCAAGACTGCTTTTTATTTTGCTATTTTTGATCATGCAATCTCTTCTGTAAATGAATTCTGTAAATGTCTTGCAATCTCTTCTGTAAAAGATTTATCTTACTATGTGAGTGCTTCGCAATATTCTGCTTCCTAAATGAGTTTAACGACATATCTAGGGATGATTTCAGGAAAGCCTGCATGGATCTAGATATTAAGTTGCAGGAAGATGGAATTATTATAAAAGACATCGATGGCTTAGAACACTTCATTGAGATAAGTTCATTCAAAGACATTTTTAAAGATAAAAAGAAGCCAACAGAAATATTGAAAACAATAGTTAAAAATGATCTCATTGCCTGTTTCCCAAACCTTGCTTTGGCAATACGAATTTTTTTAACCTTACCTGTTTCTGTGGCTTCAGGGGAAAGATGTTTCAGTAAATTAAAGATTATAAAACATTACTTAAGAAATAGTATGACACAGGAATGGCTCTCAGATTTAGCCATTATCTCCATTGAATCCGAAATATCAGAAAAAATTGATTTTACTGAAATAATAGACAAATTTGCATCTCAGAAAGCCAGAGAAGTAATTTTGTAGATAATTTTTCTAATTGTAAAATATCTATTTTTATTTCAATTGTAATAATATTGTTTCATTATTATTTTGCTTGCGTATTTTGTCGCTATAATAACCTATCAAGTGACTAACAAATAAAGTTTTGCCCTTCAAATTTTATTTGAATGTTTTAATTTTTACTCTCATGCAAGCAAATGAATAATAATGTTCAAGTTTTGTCATAAAATCAAAAAATGTCTTGAGAGGCAGCCAGGCCTGTCATTTAAAATTTTTCTGGGACGGGGAGGAGGCGGGGGTAATGGGGCAAAATATTCAATGCAAGTTTTACAGGAAAATACCCCCCCCCCCCCCCATTGACGAGCCTCAGGGGCGGCACATTGAATCTTTGCACACGGGCGGCCGACACCCTAGGATCGGCCCTGTGTTCACCCCTATATGTGCATTGTTTTTCCTCAGGATGATGGCATCTACCAGCAGGACAATGCGAAGTGCCATGCAGCTGCCAGTGTACGTGCATGGTTCGAAGAACACCAGAATGAGTTTACCCTTCTTCCCTGGCCAGCAAATTCTCCTGATTCAAACAGAATCGAGAATATGTAGGACCATCTCGATCGGGTTATCGAGATGGTCCTAAATATTCTCGATTCTGTTTGATCCTCATCCAATAATCCTCATCCGCGTTATCTAGCCCAGCTGGCCACAGCATTGGAGTCGGCAGGGCTCAAACTACCATTGAACACCTTCAGGGTCCTAAATAAATCTCTTCCTGTACGTATCGCAGCAGTCTGCTCTGCGAAAGGTGGTTTTTCAGGCTTTTGACAGGTGGTCACATTAATGTGACAGACTGTGTATATGAGCATCACGCACAGGACAAAATGGCGGCATTTTCGTGGAACAGCCCTTTTTAAAAAATTACAACCTATCTTAAATGATTTTTAAAACAGTATGCGAAAAACCATTGTATATCTTTTATAGAATCAGAACGCACAATAAACACAAATGAAAAGTTATCCCAAGTAACCGAATTATTTTTCAGAATGTTACCTCAGTGAAGATTTCTGAACATTTTGCTAATGAAATGTAATTTTACTCGATTTGAGCCTTGAAAGTTGGCTCAATTTGTATCACTTATATCTCCTGTTCTAATTGAGAGAAATGGAACACACATCTTCAGAAAAAAAAACCTTTTTTCAACAACATATAATATTAACGGGTGAGGGGATTTTTTTGCCCTCCTCCCCCCCAATCAGGTGAAATATGAGACAATTTACCTGAAAAATTAATTTAAAAAATAACTAATTCAAAATTAAAAAAAAAAGCTCCCTAGTACAAATCTACAGTGCCCAAAGTAATTTTACCTAAGTTCAAGGCTGTAGGTGCTATGGTGTCTCCTGGAGCCCGGCTAGCCCTTCCATAATATCATTGAGCTTACTTTTTTAAATGTATAGCAATAGAGAAACTCCATAAGTACCTTTAATATGTGTCTTTTTGCTCATAATGATGCAATTATATATCACACTCAAATTGCGAGAGAATCAAAACTCAAAAAAAAGTTAAAATGACAGGATTTTTTTTTTTTTCATATATATTTTTATGTGATGTAATTTTTTGTCATATAGTTAATTTAGTAGCATATTAGAGCATGAGACAAGCTACATTGTAAAGTTAAAACACAATTAATGCTGCAATCAATTCCAAAAAAAAATGAAATCCAGAACTTCTTCCTGGGATGTCATTTAAAGAAACTAAAATAGAGTGCATTGTAAATTATTGATTTCTATTATTTTTTCCATAAATTGGCTACCTGCAATTTTAATGTTCATTCCTTTGTCTTCATATTAGGTATTTATCACAATAACTGTATGTACTTGTCTCACCGCCTTTGCACTCTTGGCAGTCTTTATGAATGTGAGCTGGAAACACCAATTCAAATGACTTTTGTGGATCTGGTGCAAGAAATTCGAAAACTTGGAACTGAAGCATTTTTAGCACAGTTAAGAAGACAGAGGCAGCAACTTTTTCAACTTTTGCAAGAAGAGGAAGGTAATTAAGTCATTTGTTAGTCCTAGATTCCATATTCATTTTCAGTTTTATCATAGTTTTAGTACTTTTTATGAAGCCTGATTTTATTCAGAAAGGTAATTTAATTCTGTCTATTTGTTAACCCATTAAGCGCCAAGTCTCCCTTTTTGGGAACTTTAGGTTAAGATTTTTTTCCTTCGCAAGTACTTGAGATATATTTCTTGAAAGTGTTTGTTATTAACCAACAAAGTGCCTAACTTGATTGGTATTTTTTTCAAAAAAATTGAAACTTAATTTCTATTTTTTAAAAAATAGTTAATTTAGGAGAAAATTCTGATTTTTACTTTATAAGGAAAAAAATCCTTAAAAATAACTAAATCGAATGTAGGCGTTTAAAAACATTGAAAATAAATCACAAGAGATCTCTTTTCAAGTCCTAATAAGCAGGGGTCAAGAAAAATAATTTGAAAGGGTTTTATAGCTGTTTATTTACGAAGGTCCCAAAATGGGAGACTTGGCGGGTTCTGACTAGAAGAACAAATCTCAAGAAAGCAGAATTAAAATCTCGCTCACTTTGCATGGATAAACTCACTGCTCGTTTCATTTGCTGTTGAAGGTCACCCCCTTTGTATTTGAACATAGTAAGCTCTCTTTTGTCATGAAGAGGTATTTCCAGGCTCTCTTTTGTTGTTCAAAAGCAGGTGTTTTTCTCAGAAAAGGTGACATTCCACTCATTCTGTACAATGTTCTAGATAAGCAATGGTCAGTCATGCCCAAGGACAATGGATCATCTCCCTAAAGAAGGATTCTCCCCTATAATGATATTTGAATCATTCGAACCGCCCCCTCCCTCCCCCTTAAAAATTCATTGGCACAGTCTGAGACATAAAGCTCCTTTCCCGTCCTTCGGGGGCACCCCTAAGAAGAGGGGGTGAGGCCTTCCTCCTAAATTCTTGGTAAGTGACATTCAGGTTCAGTAAGGGAAGTTCAATTTCAAAAATACATTTTTTAAAAATTTCTTAACATCAAAAATGGTGTTAAATTTCTTGACTTTGCAGCAAGCTTTAGACAAGCCAGAGACAAACAAATTGTAGCGCAATACCAGAAAATGAGTGCAGTACCACTTGGTCGCCCCTACTATACTCTGATCAGATAATTGAGAAGGAAAGTCGTCATGGCTATTGCTTAGATCATAAATATAATTGGATAAAAAAATCAAGTTGAATTTTTAGGAATTATTGCAGGTTTTGATACGAAATTGGAGAAACTGAAATCGTTACCTATACCTCTTCTTCAACAAAAAAAGATTTTTTTTTTTGTCCAAAAAACATTCTGATATTGTAAATAATGAAACATGTTATTCAACATGCTGCGAAGTATACAATAGGTACACAGTAGAAAAAATAAATCAATGAACCTCGCCTATGAGGAAAGTAATATAAAGTTGTGCTGCTCAAAATTATACTTATCTAGGGTTACAGTCATTTTCATTTACAGACTACATTTACTTGATTCCCGGCAGGGTTAATTTGAAGTTTTAATTTCTTCATTGTGGTACATGAAAATATTAAGGCTTCAGGTTAAAAAGTTAAAAATTATTAGGAACAATTTCTGTTTCATGAAAAAGAGTGATGCTTAGAATATGCAAAAACTTACATGTTTTTTACTTCAAAGCTTTTATATGGATTAAATAAGATATCAACTTGATAATAAAAAAAGTGAGGTATTAATAGTTAACTTTGCTAACTGCACAAAACTAGTTTTTAAGTTTTCTAACCAGTTTTAGCCAGGTTTTATTCGATCATCACTATTGAAGAAAATATAATTATGTTATCCCATTAAACGCCAAGTTTCCCATTTTGGGACCATACCATATCTCATGACTTAATAAATATTTTTGAAAAATTGAAGTTACATATGGTTGTCGATGTGTATTGAACCTCAAAACATACAAAAATTAAGATATTTTTAATGTGGTTCATATAGCGGCGTTTAATGGGTTAAGAAGCAATTCTGTGAAATGTCAACCTGGGATCAAGAATTACTAACAGAATACCAATTATTGCACATTAAGCTTGGAATAAATATTTTGATACCATACCAAGTTAAATTAAAAATTATTAATTGTTTCATTAAGCATAAGCCATAACGAATGTCCATCACCGTTGTTTCACAGCTATGATCCCACGCTCATCCAAGGTTAAGCAATTGTCCAAGGTCGTTTCTCACCCCTGACCTCTGACCAGATGTGGTGGCGTCTTTCAAGTGGGGGTGGTGGGAAATTAGACTGGATAAGATGAGATGACGGTGGAAGAGGAGAGAAATCAAAGAGCTCCGGGGATGTTTTGGCTGTATCATTTTTGAATCCTTCATCGTACAATTCCTTTTTCTCCTCATGTAAATTCTATGTTTTGTAATGCGTCCCTGATCTCATGACTAATTCATTAAATAAAACGTAGGACTGAAAAAGAAAAAAGCAGTCCTCACTTTTACAACCAGTAGGATTGATCAAAGCCGTTACATTAATCTCCTTTCTGATTTTTTATTTTTTGTGATAATTTGGTATACTGTAATTAAACTTTTCCTTGAAACAGTCTCTTACTAAAAGAAAAATTGTTAAAGTATTTTTTTTATACACATTGAAAAGCTTCTTACTGGTAATTTATCTCTAAAACATTTGATGAATTGTTAAGAAAGTTATGGCGCTCCAAAAACTAATCTTTAAGCAATAACATGTATGAATTAAAAATTTCAATCAGTTACCTTGTTCTAAATACTATACTTGTTTACTGTAGTAATGTTTTCGAACTCAAATGCTGAATGTTAAAAGGGTTTTTATTGTTATGTGATTCTACGTTACATTTATTAAAAATTCTTTTTATATTAAAAGAGAATCTGAAAAGGAATCTGTGTTACTTTCAATAGGTTGAATTAATGTCTATCAGTTATAATTTTAACTATTTTTCTAAAATCATCCAAAATATAGGTTGGAAATTCTATACCATTAAACTCAGCTTTAGAAAAATCAGTAAATCGAGGGAAGATGTTTTTTTAAAAATGTATATTTCGTACTAACAATACCTGTTATTTTGCTTTGTGAATGCCAGTCAGTTACCATAAAATTGCCCCCCCCCCCCCCCGCAAAAAAAATAAAGCTTGTTAAAAGGCAAAATCAGCGGTTGCCACAAGACAACTAAACAAAAATAATTTTGAATAAAACATCTGCAAATCGTCACATAAAAAAAAGTGTATAAAAGGTGTTAAGTAATTGGGAAAATCTTTTCAACCAAAACCATTATGCAATCTTTTTGAATATGTTTATTAAAACATTAGGGTCATTCAAATGAGACCCAGTCAGTGCATCTAACTTTGCATTAGATGTAAGGGGGTGCCATGTAACTGCATGTATGGTGGCACCATGTATTCATAGCATGGCAACATTTGATGTTACATAGCAACAGTGTGGTAGCACTCCAAAGAGAAGGTGGTAAGGTGGTCACACAAGTTAGCGTTCACTACGGAACATGCAGGCGAGAAAGTAGGAACAACGAGAAGTGATACGATTTTTAGCGACTGAAGGATTTGGAGGCCGTGAAATGTATTGACGGATGCACAAAAATTCACAAGTTGAAAGGTCTGAACTGTACAGTGAATGTTTCAGCATTTCCCACCTAACTGCTGCAAATGTAGTTTTCACCATATTTGCCTTGTGTAAGTGGATATTAACACTTTACCGACCGGGCGTCGATTAATCGACGTTTTGTTCCCAGCGCTTACCGACCGGGCGTCGATTATTCGACGTTTGCTCTCCGGCGCTTACCGACCGGGCGTCGATGAATCGACTTTGAACCAATCTGTGGTGACTTAAATTTTGTTACCCTACAATAACACGAAGCATACAGTTTTACCAGAGTTTAAGAAATGCACATATATCCCCGCGCGTCAGTCTAGGCCAAAACCGAGTCGGTGTCTTGGACGATCTGCAGCTGAGCGAGCGGTGAAAGGGCATAGGATGTTCGAATCGCTACCGGTCGGTAAAGTGTTATCATGCAGGAGACAGCTTTCATCTGTCTGTATTTTTCATGGCCTTCAACTCTTTCTGCGGCTAAAAATTGAATCACTCCTCTAACTGCTTACTGGCCTTGATGTTCCGTAGTGAACAATAGCTCGTGTGACCACCTTCTCTTCAGCGGGCAACCACACTCACTATGCAATGTCTGTCTGCCAATACATGGTGCCGCCATAGACTCAGTTACGTGGCACCCCCTTATGCAAAGCTAGACACACTGACCGGTTTCATTTAAATGACCATTATACATTGCTATACTTGATTACGTAATACATAAATGTATCATTCAGTTCTGTGAGTAAAAAGAGAAAGTATTTACTATATATATAATGAAATCGTTACTACGATCCTAAATCAACTGAAGAACTTTATCATTTACTGTATGTATTTGTATATATTATAATCTTTTCTAAAGTTGATATTTAATTTTTATAGCTCTTCAAAGTACAGCTATTGAAAGTGGAGTAGTTAATAAATCAGAAAAAGTTATTAGACAATGCTTGTGTCAATTGCAACTGCTAAAAAAAGTCTGGTGTGAGATTTTACCGACAGAGGTATATTTTAAAGCAATTGGAACTTTACTCAATACATGCTTTGAAGAAATAACACTACGTGTGCTTGCTATGGAAGATATTGCTGAAGAAGCTGCTGCACAAATGGACAGCACTTTTGATATACTTATAAAGAAAGGACCTGATCTCTTTAAGGTAGGTATTAAATGTGGCTGTGACTGTTTTGTACCTTGGGATTATTTTCTCAATTATTATTCAACAAATAATTTTATAAAATTTTCAAATATTTTCTATCTAGCATAGTGTTATTTATTTTTACTTTTATGTATATTTTATACAATATTTTGTGAAGATGCATCAAATGAACTCGGCTGTGGAAAAATCTTAAGTCCGCTATTCGAGTAGTCAAATACTTTGGAAAAAAATCTGTTCATGTTTGGAAATGAAATGTTTTAACCAAATGATTTATATATTTATCATGTTCAGAGAAAAATGCAATTAAAAATTACTGAATCACATTTTTTTTAGTCCTGAATGGATTTTAAATGATTTATTAAAAAACAGCAATGCAAAACAGTGTCATAAGAAAAAGAAAATAGCTTTGTGCTATAAAGTAAAAGATAAACTACGTTAAAATCACTAATTTGCATAAAAAATGTCAACTTGTGTTTTGAAGTTATAATAAACTTAATGCTAAAGGTGCAATCTCATGGATGAAAATACAATACATCAGATAAACTATTCTAATATTTATGACACATTTATAATTACTATGGCTCATTATTGTGCCGCTTAGTCAAATAATAAGTATTGTCCGGCTTACAATGTTTTTTTTAACAGATGTTCTTATTTAAAGTAAATTAGTATATTAGCAGTGATCCTCAAACTTTTCACTACTGAAGACCCCTTGGTACCTTCACAATCCTAAGCAGACCACACATGATAGAAATAATATTCTTTGAACAATTATTTTAGATAAAATAATATGAATACAAAAGTTTTCTTATTAATATAAACTATGAAAATGATGTAGGTTAGTTTTCACTAGCTGTTCGCAGACTACCTGTTGAGACTACCTTGATCTGCAGACTACCTGTTGAGAAGCATTGCTTAAATGTTAACTGGTTTTAAGGAATCATTTAAAAATACTTTAAAAAACTCTTATGAGAACTTGATTACGAAAAATATTTCAAGGGAAAACCCCATCCAATTCTATCATGCTTACTCCAGAAATTAATTTTGGTAATCTGGTTTTAAGAAATCATTTTAAAATGTTTCAAAAATTCTTATTAATAGTTGACTATATAAAATATTTCAAGCGGAAACTCCTTCTGATTCTATCTTGCCTACTTCAAAAATTAGGTCTGAATCTGCCCCTTGCAAAGGGTAACACTAGTAAACATTTCCTATGTCAGAACTACTAGCATCGACCCTCAATTATTCTACCTTGAGTACGAAAAAAGTTGATTATATTACTGAAAACTGGAAGCAGTTCTTAAACGTTAAATATTTAGACTTGTAGCAATTTTTCATTGAACTTTAAAGCAATAAAGAAGTATGACTTTTATAAGGATCCTTAATTCTTTCACAAAGGTTTCTTTATGGTGCATCAGAACCCTGTTCTTAAAAAATAGCAAAATAATGCAACAGTTCAAAGGTTTTTGTTTTTATAAACGTTGAGATAGTTCAAATAAATTATTTAAGGGCAGAATTTTCCTTCTATGCGTTTCCAGTAGGGCTGCGACATTGATGTCGATGTTTTGGTTAGAACATCCATGTTTGAGGTTCCATGTTTTTTCAACATCGATGTTTTGGGTTCGATGTCGATGCTTTATGTTCCAGAAAAGAAGTCCAAAAAAAACATACTTATTGAGAAGTTGTCATCTTTAATCAGAAGCTACAACATTAATCTCACTAGAAAAAAATTCTATGATTATTATCAATGTTTTGCTCTCGATGTTTCTGAAACATCTATAATTTTTTGCCGTTTTTTTGTCTTTATTTGATTGTTGTTTCGCTTTCAATATTTTTTTTTCTTCTTTCGATGTCTTTTTTATATTTTAGCAATAAACAATAAAAATATGCGATGAAAAAGATTCATCCTTCTTTATCCACTAGTTGAAATATCAACCCAATTGGATTTTTTTTTATTTTATAACTTACGATGATTAACTGTCAATGATTTTTAAACATCGTTGTTTTGCATTTGATATTTTTTCCGATGATGTTTTACGTTTCAGCAAAAAAAAAAAAAAAAAAGTTTTAGAAAAAGATGCAACAAAAAAATTATAGAGTTAATCGACAGTTGCAGCATATATCTCAGTTGCAGCATATATCTTACTGAGAAAAGTTTACTTAATTGACATCGATATCTCATGGTTGATGTTTTTCCAGGAGACAAAATATGATCTAATTGAGTGATATAAAGAGAGGTGCTTGTAATGGGGAGTATCTGAATAACTGCACATTTAAATGTGTAAGCAATTTAAAAAAAAAAAAAAAGATCGATGTTTTGAAACATCGATGTTTGAAAACATCGATGTTTTTTGGTCGATGTATCAATACCATTGATGTCATTATTTTCCAACATCGATGTTTTGCCTTTGATGTCGCACCCCTAGTTTCCAGGTTAAAATTTCTAAACCTGAGTAACTTTTCACACAAATTGATGTAAATTAAACTTTATTATTTTAACGATATAATATTATTATTTTGTATTTTAGGTTCCAACCGCCGACAAAAGCAGTGTTGTGCATTTATATGTAAAAAAATGGTTTAAAATTCAAGAGTTGCAGTTAGTTTTGCGGGCAAGTATGCGAGAAATTGTAGATCGATGGGCTAGTGGAAAAGGACCTTTGGCCACACATTTTACAGCAGAAGAAGTAAAGCATTTAATCAGAGCATTGTTCCAAAATACTGAGAGAAGAGCTGGTGCTTTAGCAAAAATTAAATAGTTTATGTGGTACACATTTAAATATTTTGAAAAATATGTTTTGTCATCTAATTTTTTACCCTTTATAACATTATAAAAAGTATTTTTCCACATGCACTTGTCTTTCTGTGTGATTCTTATGCTACTTTTCCTGTGAGGGTTACCATGGGTATAAGAAAAAATAGTATGAACTGTCAGTTAAAAATTTGTGCTGACTACTAGTGCATGTTAACTGTCCCACAGGCAAAGACAAATATTTTCAGCACAACCGCGATGTTCTCGATTTCCGTCTTTGATTGTTTTCCCATGATAATTTTTTAAAACTTGCTGCTGTTCTTGGAAAATCCACACAATTTGCAGTAGTGCCCACAATGAAAACTGGAATTTGTTTCCCTGAAGGAATTAAAAATCAGACCATTTGCTAATGAGTTCTTAAATTTTATGAAAATTCCAAAGAAATAAAATGTTTATATTAAAAAAAAATGTGTTTTATTTTATTTTTTAAAGTGTACATTGAGTAAGAATTTCAATACATATTACAGGGTGGCGACAGAACCAGGAAATCAGGGAAAAGTCAGGGAGCTTTATCGATCAGGAAAAGGTCAGGGAAATTCGAAAAAGTTCGAAAAGTCAGGGAAAATAAATTTTATGAAAAAAAATTAAAGCAAATAAAGAGCAATCTGCTTCCCACACGCACGGGTGCGCAGTTATTGTTAGTCAGCACTTAAAAAACACCAAATCTGTTGCTGCTGTGCGGGGTCAATATCAACTAAGTTTTCCCATCGTTTTATCATGGTACTACAGAACGAACACTTTTTTTTTTCCTTGCGCTTCTGACTGATTTTAGGACCAGCGGATATTATTCTGCCTGTGTAAAGATCTGTAAACATCATTTGCCTAGAAAGGAATAATAAGCTAGCTAGCTCAGCAATTTATAGCGTGGTGGTCATTTTTCTGATCCGAAGTGAAGTCCAACGTCGCCAGGTTTGCGCTCATAGCAAGCAACAGCCACTCCTTCTGGAAAAGAGGAAGAAAAAAAAAAAAAAAAGATGCTGGTGTCATTTTTAAAATTTCTCTTCTTGTCGTCAGAAGTCTAACACAGTGGTAGAAAGAAGACAGAATGGTGATGCAATATAGCATTGATTATAGATAAGTAAAACTTTTATGCATTTCCCAACATTTAATCTTTAGATTTTTTAATAGAAAGATTTATTCATCCTATCGCTACTAAAAACGTTACCTTCTAAGATTTCAATTACATGCATAAGTTGGATGTAATAATAACAACTGAGTCTGCACGCATTGTTTTGAAAATAAGTGAATCGGTATCGATCCCGATTCGGAAAGGTTAGGATTTTTTCCCCCCTCCGTCGTTTTTTAATATGTGTTCATTTTTCTATATGTTTAATTTAAGTAAATCAAACAGTTTGTAAAATTGCAAGTAAAACAAAAAGCCATCGGTGTAGCTAATGTGCTAGTCTCATCGCATTTTTTTTGCTTCAAAAATGCAGTTTCCTCCCATTTGATTCTTTACAACGATTTTTCGGTGCCGCTGATACTCTTAGTTTTATCAAGGCTCCTGGACCCCCCCCCCTCCTCACCCTCTTTTTTCTTGTGTTATTTTCGCTTCTCCAGAAACTAGCAGTACTTGGTCCTACTGTGCCCTTCCCATATTACCGGGGCCCATCCTATTGTCTCTAGAAGCGGAAAACGAAACTGTTAAAGGTTTCGCGCTTTTTTTTCTTAACAATCGAGGAAAAAAAATTTTTTGCCTTTCTTCTGATTTCTAATTTCTCCTCAGATTGCTTTACTATTTTTTCATTTTTTTTTTTTTGTTCAAAATGATTAATTTCATATAAAAACGAGTAATGGTCGCTTGTAGAAAATTCGAAAAATGTCAAGCAATCCTGTTTTGGTGAGATAATTATCCAGGAAATTCAGAGACATATAAAACATTTCACTGAATAGAACATTTCCTTATTATTATTTTCTTTTCCTGTTGATGGCCTAAGTTCTGAAATCGAGATTTTAATTTGGTTTCCACACTTTCCCATTCCTGCTATCTGTTCCGTTTTTTTTTGCCAGGAGACTGCCGCTTCTCTCTCTTGTTTACGATCTTCCTGCTGGAAGGATCGCCCCACCCCCCTCGTGCCATATTCTGGAATATCAACAAATAGTTTTAAAAAACAGAAGAAAAGTAACAAAATCAAAGAAAATATAAAAGAATTAAAATCGAAATGAGGCGTCAATTGCGCAATACTTCCTAGTTGGGGCTGCGTCCCCGTCCCCGTGCCTTGTGCGCACGCACGTATGTGTCAACGAACGAATGGCGAAATCATCGCGGTGTTGTGTCTACGTTAGCGTGTGATTTAAGAGCATTTTGATTTATATAGATTTATATAACAGGGTTCGCGCTAGGATGCAAGATTCTCGCAATGTTTTTCTGGATCCTATTTGAAAATTTTTTCGTGCTATTCCAGCTGTTCACCATAAGAGGTCATACATTAAACAGATCAACAAATTTCTCGTCTTGATTTTTTTTTTTTTTTTGCATTTATTTCAAAAGAGCTTTTGGATTTATTTATTTATTTATTAATTTTTTGAGGCATTGATATTTTTTGGAACAATTGAGAAAAAGCGCATGAGCAAATAGATTTTTTAAAAACAGAGTCTTGCCATAATAACAAAATTTGATCATTTTTAATTTTTCTTTTTACAAGTTATTTGTTAACATTTCACCTTTATTGTAGCGAAAAAAAGAAACATTCTCCGTCAATGTTATGCTGACGATTTTTTTTTTCATGATATGTTAATATTTTGTGAAAATAAATATTTATCTAAAATATTCAAATAATAAAGTTAACTTGCAAAATAAATAAATAAATAAACAAATAAATAAATACTTTTTTAAATTCCCACTAAAATATTTTGTGACTGTGGGAAATGCCAGAGGTTTGTGACCTATATATAAAAATGCTGTGGAGGCACCTCTGTAGTCTAACTAGACAATGTGTAACTTAGGTAAATTTTTGAACCAGCTTGTTTTTTTCATGGATTATTTTTCAAAAGAACTTTAATTTCTGTATATTTTACGGGCCATTTCACATTATTTTGTCTAGTGTCTGTAACAAAAGTTATCAATGATTTTTTTTTTTTTTTTTTTGAATACATATCCAAAGTCAAATGTCTAACTCATGTTAGTATGGTGGTTATTTTGAGGCCACAGCATTCACATACTGTGAAATGGCTTGTACATTTTGAAAATAAATAAAACTAATTTTTACCCATATTGTTCCTTTAGGTGAAATAGCTTCGAATGTAAAATGTCGAAGAAATGTTCTTTCAACCCTGCATGGCTGAAGGAGTTCAGCTGGGTGCAAGCGGTAGCAGAAAATAAATACTCAGCTTTTTGTGTGTTATGAAAACAAAACACTCTATTTAAGCAACATGGGTCGTACGGCTCTAACTAGCCATGCAGACACTAAAAAGCATACAAAAAAGGCAGTAGCTGTCTCCACAAGTTCTAAACTTTCAGTTTCCAATGAAGCTGGTGTCATGCCAACTGATATTATTGTTATAGATATTTCAGAAACACAATCGAAAATTACAACTGCCGATTCTTTTGTTTCTGCTGAACCTAAAAGTCCTGCCGTTGTGCCTTCTTCCTCACGGATTAATAAATTCCTATTAAAAGAAAATGTTTGTAAGTCAGAAATTTTATTTTGTTTGGAAGCTGTAGCCACTCACCGATCCTTAAGATCAGCCGAAAAGGATACTAAATTATTTGCTCAGATGTTCAAAGATAGTGAAATTGCCAGAGGTATTCAATTAGGAAGAGATAAAATGATGTATTTTTTAGTTTTCGGAATAGCGCCCTTTTTCAAGGAAAGTCTTATTAAAGAAGTTTTAATGTGCGAGCACATTGTTATTGGATTTGACGAGTCCCTCAATAAAATTTCTCAGAAACAGCAGATGGACTTAAATGTTAGGTTTTGGTGCCCCAACAGCAATGAAGTAAAAACACGGTATTTAAATTCGGCTTTTCTTGGTCGAAGTCGCTCTAGTGATTTACTGAAAGCATTTCAAGATGCAACTAAACCTTTAATTTTAAAGAAGCTTTTGCAAGTTACAATGGACGGCCCTAATGTGAATACAAAATTCTTTAAAGATTTATCAGTTTCCTTAAAAGAAACCCCAGAAGATCCAGAAGTTCTCAGCATTGGCTCCTGTGGTTTACATTCTGTAAATTTGGCTTTTAAGACCGGAGCAAAGTGTACTAATTGGCACATTTTTGATTTTATGAGAGCACTATACTATTTGTTTAAAGATTCTCCTGCCAGGAGAGCTCTCTACACAGTTTTGACAACTTCCCACGAATTTCCAAAGAAATTTTGCTCAGTTCGATGGTTGGAGAACTCACAAGTCGCTGAAAGGTGTTTAAGCATTATTCCAAACGTAAAAGTTTTTGTAGAGAAAGTAGAAAAAGATAAATGTATGCCCACTAGTCAGAGCTATATCACTGTTAAAAGTCTCCTAATAGTCCAGTAAAATTAGGTCAAAAATCCGGACATTCAAAAAATACAATTGCCACCTATGCCAAGTTGTTCAGTATGATAAAGAGATAACGTATAAAAAAGTCCCACGAGTTTGAGCGTCGGGTTTGGGAGTTATGGGGGGGGGCGAAGGAGGGGCTTAAAATACTGATTATTGCTTTATTTGAGCTCTATCTCGATGACTTCCTTTGCACGGAAATGTTATTGTATATAAAATTAAAGATGGTACATATTTCTTAAGTATCAAGTGATATTTTTGCGCAAGTCCGCCATTCGAAGGGGGCGGGGGGGGGTGCCCCCCCCCCCCACAAAAAAATTTTTTTTTGAGCTTTCCACTTTAAAATGCAAAAGTATCTGCGCAGATGTTTGAAATGCCATTTTTAGTACATCCCCCCCAATCGCCCCCCCCCTAATAAATTAAAGGGCGGACCTTATTTGCATCTCAAAAAAGTTGACAATAATTTAGTTCAGTTGCAACACTGAATAAGAAATAAATTCAAGAGTGCAATTTTTTTGAATTTTTGAGAGCTGTGGTAATAAATAGGAAGTACCTACCTTAATATTTTTTTTGTCGATGGTTTTATTATGAATTTTTCTATAGCAATCCTAAATTATTTTTGCTACTGCGTACTTGGCACCGTCATTTGCAATTTTGGACCACCGATAAAATGAATACCAAATGGATAATACATTACCAATTTTTGTTTCGTATTTAAGACACATGGCTGAACAGAGCCCCCGACAAATCTGCAAGGTCGAAAGTTTTGGAAAAGAGCAGGTATCCAGCTTGAACTTCAAAATGGTCATTTACTAAGTACCCCGAAAACATCTGGGTATTTTCCAGTATCATCATCATTTTCTCATAAAAAGGGGTATCATAGTCTTAAAAAGATTCCCTAATTTACACTAAAAAATTTTGTTTCCGGTTCACTTTGCTACTTAATTTACTTGTCTATATATGTGTCCATTCAGATTAGTACTAAAATAGATAGACCTATAGACCAGTCGTTGGTTATGATCACTGCCTTTGCCCCGTTAAGCTGCGTTTTAATACTGGCAGTCTGGTAAATAAATAATTTTTGTAAATATATAAATATAAAATATTCAGTTGTTAGAATACTTTGAATATAAAAAGTTCTGAATGTAATGTGCATAAGATTGCATATTTAAGGAAACAGATATGTTAAAAAGTTTTAAAATGTAGTTAAAAAATCAGTGAATTGCTAAACTTGTGAGAATTTTACAATGAACAAAATTTGAAGTGCTGCAAAAATGAATCGTATTTTTGGAGCCTTGTACTGATGCTGACAGTATAGTAGTTAATGTATTTGCAAAAGGATGGAGCACAATACAGACATGCAGTGAAATTAAAGTTGGTTGGTTGGTTACTTTGGGTTTACAGGCACAAGAACCTTCATACGCTATACTGCGCCAAACGATGGTGAAATTAAGCAGGATGGAGCGAAAGACGCTTATCTGAATAGGAATGTAACTGAAGTACATTTAAAATGCCGCAAGAACTACACGCGAAATCTGTAACCACCTAGTATTGCATCAGCAAGTAGTTAAGTACAGAAGCCTCTCAGATCCACTTTTAACTTCAAATCACTTTACTTTTAGTGCGGAAAAAAATGCATAGATGTATCCAAGTGTAGAAATAAAACCAAAGAAATTTGGTTTGAAGCAAAAACTATAGAATATATTAATGCAATTAATTCGCGAGGATGACTTGAAAAGACACGATTCCTGGGGAGAAGAAGTACTTTCAGACTGGCAAAATACGATGGACTTAGTTCAAACAGATGGAAGATACCACAAATACGGCTTATCCATGTTTAAACTTGACGTATCTAAGTCTGCAGAAGCCGCAAATAGAGGTGGATCAAGGAAAGATTCGTCAAGAGCAGATACTTTTAAAAAGTGGTGCCAATATTTGGAAGAGAGCGATGAATGCCAATACACTTTCAAGGAGCTCACTGATTTATTTTGCCGGCTAAATCCTTGTGTAGAGCCATACCATGACAAACATTTGAAAAGAAAACTCGTGGAACACTATGGGGACAGTATTAATGTCACGACCATTACAGGTGTGAATATATTTTAATAAGACAGTGTCCAAAATATTGTTCAATAAATGGTACACAGATAAAGCTGAAGAGGTAAAGAGAATTATTGAAACAACTGCCATGCTCAATAAGACGAGACATAAAAAATCAAGTTTATAATTGTTCCCAGTTTCCTTCTTTTAAAGAAATACGAAACGAAAACCCAGAGTTGATTCCAGAATCTCTCCAGTTACTGATCTCTCAGATTATTAAGCGTAAAAAACAAACGATGGAAATTAAAAAAGCTATTGATAGGAAAGTGACTGCTATTTCTTATTCGATAATTTCTTCAACAAGACCACGTTCCTTTCTATATCCTATTCAATTCGGTACAGCTATGTACTTACACAGGAGATTTGTATCAAGGCTACTTGTCAATGTAATATCAAAAATTGGGTTTGGGCTCTTCATATAGTGAAGTAATAGGATTTGAAAGATCTGTAACGAGGACATCAATCTAGAGAAGGGCTATATTCAGTTTGTTTTTGATTACGTGGACTATAACGTTTAGCCTATTGATGGTCACAATATGTACCACGCTATGGGAGGAATGATGTGCTTTACCCCTCGAACAGCCGTTCACATTGATTCAAAAGCTCCTCGAACAGCTGTTTTGACTAAAGCTATAGAATATTGTTGTCTCACACAAGTTGTTTTACCAGATCCCGAGTGCATGTGGTTATGCCAAAATTGAAGCCCTCCCATTGCAAAATTAGCTTTTAAAAAATTCATCCGCTGCTCCCTCTTTCATCTTGAACTTCCTATGGTCATCTGGGATATGGTTTGATGATGGATGCCTGAGCAAAAATAACGTGTTGAATGAAAAAGTCACCTCATAGCAATGTTTCAAAGTATAGTGAAAAGGTTAAAAAAATGTGTAATCATTTAAGTTTTTATGTTAAAATAATTTTTATTTTTAATATGTGTATGTGTTAAATACTTACGAGATTTGTCCTCCAAATTAATTATTCATTTATGATGTAGGAAAAGAGGAAGAAAAGACTTCATCTAGCAAAAGAGGCAGTTTTTAAACTAAAAGATTTCTGTCGTTTGTTTTACTTTAAATCAGCTATGTTTTCAGTTTTTATCAGCGAGGCAGGTAGGCCCACAGAGTGACGCTAATGTTGACAGTGGGCTTTAGATATCAAACAGATGGTCTAAATCATGTTTCAAAAACATTTAATTTACTCCCTTCAACTTTATCTGGATACGGCAAAAAAAAAAAAACACTAAAATAATCTGTGCATATGCTTTTGCATTTTTAAAGTGAAAAGCTCAAAAAAAAAAAAAAAAAAAGGGGGGGGCACACCCCCCCGCCCCCCACGAAGAACGGACTGACGCAAAAATATTACTTGAAACATAAGAATATGTAACATCTTCAATTTTGTATATAATAACATTTTCGTGCAAGGAAAGTCATTGAGATAGAGCTGAAATAAAGCAATAATCAGCATTTTAAGCCTCTTCTTCGCCCCCCCCATAACTCCTAAACCCGACGCTCAAATTCGTGGGACTTTTTTATACATTATCTCCTTATCATACTGAACAACTTGGCATAGGTGGCAATTGTATTTTTTGAATGTCCGGTTCATGACCTAATTTGACTGGACTATAAGTGACCCGTTGTTATCAGCAAAATTAGCATTTTTCAACTCAGCAGCTCATGAGTTTGAGAGTTTTCTTAGGGAATATCAAACGAAACTGATGCACCGCTCGTTCCATTTCTTTATGGAGATTTATCTAGTCTAATTCGGAGGATTTTAAATAGGTTCATTGTGAAGGAGGCCTTAAATGGAAAGCATGTGATGAATGTAGAGTTTGAAGAAGTGAAAAATTTTCTGCCATGTAAGAAAATTGATGTTGGCATTTCGGCTTTATGTCACATCAAAAAGTCGAAGGCTTCCGCAGGCCAAATAACCACGTTTCAGAAGGACTGTCGAAAATTTTTGATATCATGTGTTAAAAAATTAAAAGAGAGATCCCCGTTGAATTATGCTTTGACGAGAGCTGTTTCATGTTTTAATCCTATGGTTAGTATAAATGAAACACTGTTTAATAAGAGGCTAACAAAATTATTATTAATATTATGTGAAAAAAATTGGCTCAATTCTGTTACAGCTGATAGAGCAAAATGCTAGTTTCTAGAAATTTGTTCTACTGCTTCAAACGTAACAAAATTAAAAATGTATAGCAAAACAGAACGACTTGATGTATTCTGGTACAATTTGTTGTCTGATCAAACAACTGATTGTAATGATGCAATAGCGCTTATGAAGATAGTATTGATATTATCTCAGGGCAATAGCAATGTTGAGAGAGGATTCTCAATCAATAAAGATTGCTTATGGGACAATATGAAAGAAGAAACATTGATTGCAAGAAGAATTATTTATGATAGTATTCAAGCTATGGGAGGATTACAGAATTTTGAAATTTCAAAACAAATGCTGCTGAGTGTTAGAAACTCGAGATCCAAGTTTGAAGAAGCAAAAGAAAAAAGGCGCAAGGAGGAAAAAAATTTAAACGAGAATATGAAAAGAAAGAGGGAAGCAGAGCATCAACTTAAAGAACTGAACGCAAAAAAGTCGAAGATTCTTGAGGCAGCTGAAACAGAGGCCTTAAGAGTTGAAGAAGAAATAGCGAGCATTAAACTTTTGCAAAAGAAACTTTAAAATTTCTTTTATTTTTCAGGGATGATAACAGCTCAAAGTCAAAAAAGAGGAAAAAATGTGCGGCTCAACATTTGGATAGATTTTTTTTAATGTTATGCAAAATTAGTAATGCGAGATTTCCAATAAGTTTATACTGTGAAATCGAACGCAAAAACGGAAGATTGAAGGCTTTTTTTAAATTTATTTTTAAAACCTCTTTTTTGCTCATTTCCTGTTTCTATATTTTTAAGTCATAATAAATAATGCAAGAACAAAAAAATGTATGGGGGTGTAATTTTAGATGAATTAGACACTTGTATCTCAAGAAATGAATTATCTAATTAATATTGAATGGTCTTAAGTTATTTTGATAAATTTTAAAGATTAAAATAATTTTCACGATTTTTTTGGCTAAGATCTCGAATATTTTAGCTGAATTTTCTTAATTTCTACTTCCTACAACGGAAACTTATGTTTTTCGCAGTATGCCAAAATATAGTATAGTTCGCTAATAATTGCATTTCATCCTTAAGGTTTCAATCTTGCTGCATCCTAAAAACGTATCCATTATTTTGAAAATTGAAAGTAATTTCACCCTCTACCGCTTTAAATCAACTTATTTTATGCTTTATTTTTACAATAAGTGAAGACATATATTTTTTTCCGAGCATGATGCAACATTAACTTTTAGATCGTGGAAAGAAAGAAAAAATAATAAGAGCGGAAAATCGCGGATCCGCGGAAGATTTTCATCCCTGATTTTTACATCAACTTAAAAAATCAAAAATTCTTGAGGCAGCTCAAACAGGCCTTAAGAGTTAAAGAAGAAACAGCGAGCATTAAACTTTTACAAAAGAAACTTTTCTTTTATTTTTACATCAACTAATTTTTAATTTTTGAAATTAATAGATTTTTTGTCTTTTCTGTTTTGATTTTAAAGTTATTTGTTTCAAATGTAATCGAGACTTTTTTTCCATTAATAATATCAGTTAAACTTGACTATCACTGTGTACATGATATAAATATTTTGTTTTTAAGTATTTAATAGTTGAAATGCTGTCTTTGTTCATTAAAAACATTAGGAATGAATATGAAAATGTTTGAATTTGTTTTATCCATACATGCATTATTTAGGTAAGCATACTACCGTATTTCTATACTTTTACTCTATGTTGTTCTTGCTGTAATTATTATATCGCTTTAAATTAGTTCAAAAATGTTCACTATAAACATCTTAATTTTATTACAATTCGACATGTTTTCGAGAGTAATTTTGCGAATTTCTCAAACTTTTAATTTGAGTTGTTATGGACAGCAAAGTATTATTGTTTAAAAATTCGTGTAATGTTTCAACGTAGATAAATTGTTATTACCATTTTTTAATTTATTATTATTTTTTTAATGAAGTTGACTTGAGGTGTGTTGTAATAATTACTGTATTGACTTCTTAAAACGCTTTACATACTGTATTTTATACAAACATACAGTGGTTTTCAGTAAGCCAAAAGAAGGGGGGGGGGAGAGGGGGAAAAAAAACGTTATCATCAGTAACGTCAGGGAAATTTGGTAAACTTAGTCAGGGAACTTTTTTTCATGGTTTCTGTCGCCACCCTGTATTAGAGTTGCCAACCTTCCCGCTTTTCAGCCAATGTCATGTTTTAATTTATTTCTCTCAAGTTTCTAATTATACTGAAGAAATTTCCCCAATGTTGCTGAATCCCTTGATATCAGAGTAAAAATTTTGACGGCCAATATTAAAGCTTCAGAATTGTACATTATGATATTCTACTGTGTCAGTATTTGAGGTTTGCTTTTCCCCTTCCACTCAATCCTTGAAAGATTCATATCTGGCGAGATTTCCCTCTAATATACACCATGACTTCGGTGGTATGTTCAGTAGGGTAGAGTGGAAAAAAATCAAACTTTGATAAAAGCTAAATAATAGTGGGGAAAGTTGCCTTTTCTATAGATAATTTGTCACGCAAAAGCATTTTTATAACAAAAAATATCTTGAGGGTCCGCTTTTGGTTTGGTAATGGCCATTATTGCATCAAAACTGGAAAAAATTTAATTTTCTTTAACCCATTCCCTGCCCCGGCTGACACACGATCGGCCGCGCACTTTGTTTAAAAACCGCTCCGGCCGACTTAGGCTCGTCCACAGAATTTGGTTCCTAACTGGCCGCGACGATCCTGTATCGTCACAGCGAACCTAGCAGTTTTCGCTCTTGACGATCCTGTGTCGGCCGTTTTTACAGTAGCAAACCCTGTTATCTCGCTTTTCTGCTGGGTTTTGGTGCTATGAAGGGAGCGGTACCCAAGGTCTTTTCTTTGGTTAAAGGGATGTAACTTATAAAATATTAGGAACCTGTGATCACTATATAATTTATTTTGTAGAGATATATCGAGTTTTGATCTTTTGTAACTACTTATCTTTAAAATAGCTCACACAATTGAGCTACTAAAATCCTTGAACTCAAAGTGGGATATAGACTCCTATAGAAGTTAAGATAAATGGACCAACACTTAAAGATATCTCTTTGTGTTATTGGTCTCTATGTTTACAATGCATCAAAAGTCGCCGTTTCCTCCTACCCTTTTAAAAAATCATTTACACAGCTAAGCTTTTTTTTATGATCTTATACTAAAGCACGTCAAATGCTCTGGAAAATCGCATTAGTAAACCCCCTTTTAAGTACCTGAGTCAGTTTGAATTGTCTCATTGTAAAATAACCATATGGAAGGGGTTGGAGCGGCACTTCTGTTCAAATACCACGGTCCGATTTGGTTCGGACAGCAAGCAGCAGTGAGAAGTGCTCTTGTGGGAATAGGGCGACACCCCTTTCCTCTCTCCTTTTCTTTGGGATGCACCTTTTTTTATGAGCAGTATAGCAGGGCTTCATTGACAGTGCTTTCTGTAAATGTCAAAATAGAGTTCAGTTTTTGCCCTTTGTGATACCCCTAGCTTTAAAAGAAAAATCCCATGCTCAAGGAATGGAATTTTGTTCCTTTCCCTGGAAGAAATAACTACATTTTAGATAAAATGAAACAACCAATGAAAGTTCTTTCGTTTGTTAGGATTGCCTGTTCTGCTATTTGTTGCATGTAATTGCTTATAGGGATATTAAAAAGGAATACGTTTCACTTTATTTTGTGAAAGCAATGAGTACTAAGACAGTTATGTTAGAATAATAAATAAATTAGTGGAATGGTAAATAAATAAAAATAAGCAAACATAAAATAATTGTAAAATGATTGACAAAATAAATAATGTAAAATATAAAATAAATTACAGATAGTTAATTGTAAGTATAGCTTTCAAGTTCATGTTCGACTGCAAAAACAACATTAAAAACCCCGTAGCAAAATAAGGAGAAAAGTGTTGTCATACTGTGGCGAAATGGAACCGGTGAGTGATGCACGGTGCGGTCGCTTTGCGGCAGAAAACATTTTTCGCTTGGGTCAGTGAATTGGTTAAAATATGAATAGGTAGCAGTATTAAATGGCTTTCAGCTTTTACAAAGCATAAAAGGATTGAAATCTCAAGCACTTTTCAGATGATTTCTGGAGTGTAAAATTACAATCAAACAAATTTTGAAAACAGCAGCAAAAAATATTTTTGATAAAGTGTTTTCAATGAAGCTTTTTAGGATATAAAACACAAAGTTAAAGGACTAAAGATACATTTTAATGTTTTTCAAGCACTTGAAAATAAAACTTATTATTTCTAGCAGTTTTCAAGGTTTTTGAAAGTGTATGAACCATAATAACATCATTTGGATATAGCATCATAAAGAATCTGGGCCCTTGGATGATGTTGCAAGAATTTCACTGTATTTAGAAATGAAAACCAGAAGGCATTGAACGTAACAAAGAAAATAATTTAACTCTCTAAAAAAGTGATGCTTCATTTATTTTTCAATTGGATAAAATTTCCTAATTAGTTGCTTAATTAAAAAACATACTGATACTTTTACAGCATTATATGTGTGTGGCATTAAATTCCATCAAACATCTTGAATTTTCAAGCACTGATTGTATACACTGCAAAGCTCATTTAAATTATGTTATTCAAACTACATGCACTTAACTTTTAATTGTTCAATTTTGAAGTGCAGTCTTAAATATTTAGTTTTCTTGGAGTCATAAATTTTAGAAGAGTAGCTTCATCAATAAGTTTGCGTTGTTTTTGATGTTCAGATACAATTCCTTGTAAAATAGTAATCAATTCTTTTTTTAAATGTCCTGTTAGAAGTTCTCCACTTGAATAATCCTAAAAATAAAAATCCATGCATTAATAAAGAGAAAAATTTTAAACATCAAAAAAGAAATAACCATTCTAGTTATGAAATCAATATTCTAAATTACATCTGTATTTTTAAAAAAAAAGGACAAAAATTGTAATGATAAAATCCTATACTTTTGACAGCCTTTCACATAGAAACTTTCTCATCGAAAAATGTCTAGTGCATTTATCAAGAATCTGGAGCTCTAAATTTCCCCTTGCTCTAGAGCTCATCTAGTTTTTTAATACATTTTGTCATGCTTTTAATCTTTTCAGTAGACCTGAAAAATTGTGTAGTTAGAAGCCAGCCAGTACCTGGTATACACTGTTAACACTGGTATACACTGTTAATTCAGAAACCACTTTTTTTTAAATAACTAGTGATCATTTTGTCTAGGACTTTTATTATTATTATTATGTATTTTTATTTTTTTAATGAAATTATGATGCAATATAAAGTAACAAAAGTTGGAAGAAAAGGTTGAATAAAATGTTTAGCATTTAAGACCTGTTTTTGGATTGTGAGCATATTTATACGAAATGGAAAAAAATAAATTAAAAAATGAATATTGCTTTAACCATCAATTCTAGTAAAAGAAAACTTAAAGTGTGTTCATAACTTAAAAAAATAAAACATTTTGTTTTAATCAGGGTTGGCAAGGTTTTGGACACAACAGTAAAAACCTTGGTTTAAACCGTCCTGTCCGAAACTATATTTTAGCGAAATTGTATTTTGTGAGCAAGTATCAAACACAGAATAAAATCTACTAAAGAAATACTTATTAATTGAAAAAAGTAAGTCAGAACTTATTTACTGTATGAACATTCCAATATGTATTTAGAAGTACATTAAAGAAATGCTGCTGATTCCTATCTAGCCTATCTAGTTATATAGGAATTGTAATTCTTCATTCAAAGTATAAATTAGTTCTCATGAGTTTAGGTAATTTTGTTTTTAATAGTAGCCCAACTTTGTACAAATGTATGCATAGGAAGGTGTTTAAAATATAGTGCAATCGATTTAACAGCACTAAATGATAGTTTGTCAATTGAAAAAAAAAAAAAAAACTTGATGGTAGTTTTTTTTTCTTTTGACTATAGTGATGAAAAAACTGTAGAGCTATTTTATGCTCTGACACTAAATAACCATAGTTTAAAAAAGAAGTCACTAGTTTTGAAATCTAATGTATATGAACAATTATTATTTCTCAGTCTAGAATTTAAAGTTTTTTTCGTACTTTTTTGAATTATTTGTAAACATAATGTTAAACAATATCACATAGGAATTTTTCTTTGATAGTTAAGCTATTTTTCCTCCTAAATATATTACACATTTAAAATATTTTTTTCTGTTTTTTTTTTTTTTTTTTTTGAGTTACAAATATAAATGAAATAAGTTACTTTGGTAGTTATGCAAATTTCTTTTCATAACACTACCAACTGTTGCACACGAAAATTTTAAGTAGCAGTGTTATTGGCGAATTTACTTTTTTACTTTCAATATCAGTATTATTTTTTTCAATTTAATGCTAATTTTTCAGAAAAAAATATTATCAAATATTTATTAATTAGAACTAATTTATATTTATGCATTACAATTATTGCAGTAAATACATACTAATTAGATTAAATCCCCATAGCTTTTGCATACTTTTGGACAGTTAAACACTTTCGGATAGTTTTGGACAGTAAAACCCAGCTGTCCTGTCTAAAACCAGTTTTTGACGTTTAAAAGTTCAATCCTGGTTTTAATCCATTAAGCTATTTTTTTAAATGACCCTTTTTTATAATAAAAAATTGGAAATTAAAATTGAACTCAAACGCATGCATAATTATATAGTAAAACTGCCCCAGCATATCAGGAGCCAGAGCCATATCTTACAATTTAGCAATGGAGCTGGAGCATTTAAAAAAAAATTTGGCTGCATGCCCCTGGTATTTATTTATGATGCCCCAACACGACACCAGTAGGGAGTTAAGCCCAGAATCAAGTAAAGGGTTGAAATATCTTTCTAGTTTTCCTTGTTTTGGTGCAAAAAGAGTATAATTTCAATATGCAATGGAAAAAATGTAGCAGAAGTGACGTCAGAAAAACTAATTATTTATTGCCCAAGGTACACATACTATTTTCATTAGTAATTTATATTCCGGATTGAAAATCCTTTACTTCTGTAAATAACGAACATTTAAATTTAACCAATATTTTTATGAAACTTCATTTAGTTTTTGAATTTTAAGTATGTAGATCTCTAGTAAAAATAATACCTTTCTGATCTTTTCCAACTTTTCATCATCTTCTAAGAAAAATCGGAGGTATTGATAGGAAATATCTATATCACAATTGCCACCTTTTTCTTTGTGTTCCTCGACAGTAGCACCACCGCCAGAAAATGCATATTTGTTAATCTAAAACAAATTATTGTAACAGAACTATTACACCTAATTTAAAATTTAATTTAAACGCATTAGTAACACTTAACATTGTTTAAATTGAATTAAGCAATAAACATTAATACACTAAGAAAATTTAACAAGATCACGAAATGTCCATCATATATGCATCTAAAAAATGTTAAGTACTCAATAATAACCTAATTGGATCGTTTTTTTTTCTTCTTGGAATTTATAGTTTTAAGAAAGAGTAGTTTTTATTAAATTATTCAGCTAATGGCCTTTTTATTTACTCTACGATTTATTTTTAATTGTAGTTCAGATTCCTTTTACTTTTTGCAGAACACTATGAGAAATAATTATGAATTCTAATACGCCAAATAGGCAAGAAATTTACCATCATTGTTTTCCTTTTTGCAGTGTTCAATATCTTACCAAAATATTCAAAGACGCTCACAAATTTTTGTTCCTCGTTCCAAAAACTTGTTTCAAAAATATTTCAATAACTGAGATCTATGGTAGGTACTTTTCAGTTATAGGTACGGTATTTAACTTGGCGATATATTTTCTTACTTTGCCTAAGCGAAAATTAAAATGTTAATCTTGCATTGTCGTCATGGTTGCTCCTTTTTCTATTATTTTGCATTTTGATTTAGATTTCAACAATAATTGACTCAATATCTAAATTAAATCTGATTATGTTACATATTATGGAGCTTTTAAAGTTGTTTTGGCGAGTTTTAATAGAAATTCTCATATTATTTAGTAGTTTTTTTTTAGTTGGTGCATTATTTTACATTTTACTATTTAATCATATGTGTGAAATAAGAAACAAAAAGAAGAGACGATTTCGGGGATTAGAAGTCTGGCTATCTCTCCCTTTTATCGTCAAATCTTCGCCGCCAATTCATGAGCGATGGAAATCTTTCCTTCGCAAACGTAAACTAATTTTTCCCAAAATAAAATAATTTTCTCCAAAAATTTGACTGCCAGATTCCTAATTATCGAAATCTTAGCTGGTTCCGAAGTATTTTGTCCATATGTGCAAAGTTAGACACAAAAAGAACATTACCATTTGATGTTATGCAAATAAAATAGACATTTTAGGAAGTAAATTAATAAATCTGTATCGAAAACCTATTGGAAAAATGGCATATACAAAGTTAACTGCTTCTTACCCAAATACTGTAAAATGTACTTTTTCGAATTTTGAAGAATTTGAAAAGAAATAATTTGAAGAAATGAAAAGCTGAAAAGTAAATAAATTACTTTCTTTGAAAACTAAACAATGTACGTGCACGTAAGAAATCTGCAATTAACTTTACTTCAGTTGCAAAAACTACTCCTGTGGAGTACGAAAACAGGGAGTAATACGTTTTTAATTACCTAATTTTAATTAAATTTTCAAAAATCTAGATGAATTAAAAAACTTGGCGAACGTCTTGCACATCATCAGTATGCGGACTAATTTTGTACCAATTTTCATAATCGTACGTTGCGTAAATTTCCCAGGAGAGCGTTCGACTCGAACCCATGACATCATCAAAATTTGATTATATATATATAGATGTATAAAAATCAAAATACTGTTGAATGTTAATTAATAGGTCTTAAAACACTTGTATTTGTTAGCTTTTTAAGAACCAATCCTAAAATTGATGACTAGGTAAAAAAGTTACAAATCTGTAAGCCACATTAAGTACTACTGGCTGTTTAATTTTTGGTGTCAAACGTTTCATGTTATCGGTTTATATTTTAAGCTTAACCCAACTGACTAAATCTATAAAAGTGTGTATTAACGGTAACTCTTAAGTTAGAATTTGTTTTAAAAGTTTATTATCATTTTAATTTGCACTACTCAGATTAATGTGAAAAAAGTTCTATTAAAGTGAAAATAACTCAGTCAGCAAACAAGTAATTTTTTTAAAAAATTTCAGCTTGTTGGAAAAAATGAAAATGGCACGCTCACCATTCCCCCCCCCCCCCCCCGATAGTGGCACTCTTCGAAAAAGGTTGGCCACCCCTGGTTTAGACATTTGCAGTGCTGCTACTGAAAACTAAAAAAAGTATAATTTGGGAGGTGGGTGGCTGTGGCAACTATTTCAGAGAAAACAAAAGCAAAAACAGCTATTTTCGTTAAAAATATCAACTTCTTCCCCCTAAAAAGATTTAACTTTTCTTTCTCGGAAATCTCTTTAAACAATACACAAATTAAAATGAAACAAGATTATTGCTGTCACAAAATAATTTTCCATTACTTACAATCAGATGTTATAAAAAGTTTTAAATCTGCTTATATATATAATTAACACCTGAATAAAAACTATTCATAAAATACAAATAAATATTTCAAAATAAAATCTACAAACCTTATTCTTAACTTGATTTGGAGTATCTGTTATAAACACAGAACTATTAGGATCACTAGCATTCATTTTGGTTTGAGCACCTTGCAAGGCAGGAAAAAATTGAGAATGGAGTAATGCTGGTTTAGGAAATCCTAATCTAGGTGCAACATCACGTGTCATTCGAAAATATGGATCCTAAAAAAAATTTATTAAATAATGTCGAAGTTCCAAATAGGAATATTTGCAAAAAATTTGTTGCAGCAAATTATAAAAATATAACAAGACAAAGTTTCAGTCAACCTTCCCATTAAAAATTAATAAGTACA
This sequence comes from Uloborus plumipes, assembly GCA_038373865.1. Taxonomy (NCBI): domain Eukaryota; kingdom Metazoa; phylum Arthropoda; class Arachnida; order Araneae; family Uloboridae; genus Uloborus; species Uloborus plumipes. The sequence goes on from JAXGGA010002505.1 coordinate 61,282, forward strand.
TACAAGAAAATTTTAGAACTCCCAATCTAGCAGATTGTTGTTGTTGTCTTGTGCCACCCATGCTGGCGATTTGGGGTGCGAAGCTTCACTTTTCCAACCGTACTGTAATTTGGTATGAAGTTCAACTTCCACAGTACCCACATGCCATAAAGACCTGTTTATAGCGTAGGCAACCATTTACAGCACAACACATTCACAAAAAGAAAGGATAAGGACAGTACAGAGAAAGTATGCATCCATGCCAGAGCCGGGATTCAAACCCGGAACAGCCCTATCCAGTCAGACTTCTGTGACCACTAGACAGTGGCGCAACAATAGGGTGACAGGGCTGGCAAAATGCTACGGGCCCCTGACCAAAGAGGGCCTTGGTCCAAGAGGCCGCGAGCTCAGAAATATTTTTACATTGGGGGGGGGGGGGGAATTATTTTCTTTTTCAGCGGGAATGCCTTATTCGGTGGCATATAGTCGATTCGACTCCGAACCACATAGAAGAGGACGGGTGATCAAGCCGCCGAAATAGGTAAGGTTGTCGCCACAGGAGACGAACGGGGGTTGGTGAGCAAAGCGAACAGGGGGCAGAGCTCCCTAGTATTAAGAAAAAAAACAGAAAATTAGAGATTCTGGACATACTTTTAGTCTTTTATGTCCAGAAATAGAAAAAAATAAAAAAAAATCATATAAATTTCTACATCGACTGAAACATTGAAAATTGAAATGTTAAACTTTTTGCCTTTCATACAAGGTTATCATTGCTTTTATTTGGCAAACAATAATAGTAAAAAACATTTTTTATGCAATACAGCAGTGTAATTTCTATACTATATGCAGGCGGTCATTTCAAGTTTTTCCGGGGGGGGGGGGGGTGCAAATGGTAAAAACACAATAGAATTTCACATTCATTTCATTTCACACCTCCAGGGTCCCCCGTACCTACCACAGCTTCATGGTTTAACCGGGATAGGGCCCTGAAGGGCGCTCTGTTATTAATTTTGAACCAGAACCTAGGGTCGAGCAAACCCTAGGCCCAGCACCCCCAGAGGTATCGTTTCACTAGGAGGACTTTGTGACCACGACATTTTTAACGCCTCCCAGCCACCATTAATCAAGACGGTGGATCTTTGATCGGCTGGGATCAAACCCGGATCCCTCCGGACACGAGTCCGATGCCTTACCAATCGGGCCACCATGGCCCAATAGAATTTCACAAGAAAACAACAAAAACCATGCTCATTAATATGTAAATATATTGATTTCTCAAAGTTATGGGGGGGGGCGGGGCAACTGACCCCCCCCCTGCCCTCCCTAAATGACGAGCCTGACTATATGCCTAAAATAAAGTGCTTTGTAAAAGTGCAGTACTTTGATTACTAAGATGCAATCATTTTAGTAAAGATGAAACATCTATTATTTTATAGCATTTAACTTAAAATGGATTGGTTGGTTGGTTTAGGTTTTTTGGCACAAGAGTCTTCATAAGCTATGCTGCGCCAACTTAAAATGGGACTTAGGTGCAATGAACGATGAAATTCTAATTTAATGCTACATTCTAATTTCATAGAACAATTGCTGATAAGATGAACTATATTTCCAATCGTTGACCTTTTATTTGTTGGATAAAAGGAACTGGTTTAGTTTAGACGAATTGATTTTAAAAATCCCTTAAAGTTCGTTTTAACGAGGTTCGATTTAAAAATTTCTAATGTTTTAGAATAAATATTGTATAACATGAATATTAAAATGCATCAATTATATACAAGAACTTTTAAAATGAAAATTAAATGAAAGCAAATACTGATTTACCTGATCTATAGCACAAGGTATTAGGCAAGGTATGTTAGATTTACTACCAAAAATACTAGGAAATGATGAACTAAATGACGGCGCAGCCTGAACTGCAGGAAATGCTATCTTTCCAATTGAATCACTATCACCAAATCCAAAAATGCCTTTAACCTGGTTGAAAGTTACACTTCTTTGAATTCGTACAACATTCTGGTAAAATTCTGGAGACTGCCTAAAAGTAAACAATTTCATAATCAAAAAAAAAAAAAAAAAACCCTTAGAACAAATCTTAGCCTTTTGCAATCAAGACCATTTTCATACAGACTAACCAGCTATTTGAAGCGTTTCATAGCGCTTTTGGTAAATGTTTTACATCTAACTAAAAACAATTACACACATAAAGCCTTAATATTTTAATTTTTAATACATCTTGACAAAGCATGAATCACCACATAAAAAAGACATAAATAGTTTACACAGCACATTGAATTTCCACATCAAACAAAGTAGTGATTGGAAGCCACCTCTTGAAGTGCTGGTATTGAATCATGTGATGATCGGAACTCACCTCAGGAGTTGTGGCATTAAATCATATGGTGAGCAAGAGTCACGTCTCAAGTGCAAAGGGCAAAGTTTTAATCTATGGCCAGTCTTAATACGAAAGCTTATATACATGCAAAGATGCATGACACATAATTAAAAATTAATGAATGCAGATATACTTAAAATAATACCAACCCCATGTAATTAAAATCTGAAAAAATGAATGTTTTCTCAACATCAAATCCCAGTGCAATTATATCCTTTGCATTTTCTTCAGCTAGTTTCTTTGCTTCTTCAACAGTTAGGTCTCTGAAAAGAAACTTCTCATCATCTGTCAACTGAATGATCAGAGGCACATCAAACGTATCTTGCAACCACCTAAAAGAGTATTTAAATTTTTACAGCCAACAAAATTAGATAATTTTCCAAAAAAATGAGTTACATTATGAATAACAGAATTAACCTATTAATAAATATTACACTAGATAGTGCAAAAAATATGGTTGGATTTCCTTCTCTTAACAAGAAAGTCAAAGCTCTTCTATCCAGCATTTAAGTAACTAATAATCTATTCAGATAGGCTTCCCCTTTCATTAACTTTTCACACCATGGAAAAAGATTAAGCAGATGTTTAGTTTTTCAATAAGTTTCATCCAAGGACCCTTTAACCTTTAGGAACCGGGCTGTACACATGTTGTACCATAAGTCTTTTTTCTTTAGAGGACGGAGTTGAAATTTTCACTCGATCCCTTTGGAGCAGGGAATTTTTTCAAGGTTTCATACGTCTGGTACGACAGTTTATAACTTCTCTTTTCAATGGAAAAGAAATCTGTGGTTCAACTGGCGTACGACCTGGGTCGAAAGAAAAATTTCTAAAAAACAGCCCGGTTCCAAAAGGTTAACAGAAAATTCTTACTTTTTAATGGACTATGGCGATAAACATGCATTCATTTTGGTGATCATACAGCTCTGATTTTAATCACTCTTTACTTATGTTTCTTTAAATAAGAAAAATGGTACAAACAAACAATCAGGAAAGAACACTCTTTTACTCTTTCATTAATTACTTCCATTAATATATGTTGATTAATGCTACAAAAATGTGTAATTATTCTAATTTCAAACAGGAGTGGCAAGGTTTGGGACACTACGATAAACACGCTGGTTTTTAGACGATAGACACGCTGGTCGAAATTGAAGTTCAGTGAAATTGTATTTTGTGAACCCAAAACAAAATAAAATATATTAAATAAATATTTCATTAACTAAAAACTTTAAATTAAAATTTAATTTATTGAATGCATATTTAAAAATATATTAAACTTATACGTCTGATAATCTAGTTACATAGAAGTTGCAATTCTTCATTAGAAATTTAAATTAGTACTCATGAATTCAATTAATTTTATTTTTGACAATAGCGTAACTTTTTACATAGATATGAAAACTAGGGTGTTTAAAATACAGTGAAATAATTGACTTAAATGCAATAAATGAAACTTTTCGAACTTGAAAAAAAAAAAAAAAAAAAAAGAAGATCATACTTTGTAAACATGAAAGGAATCAAATGTCCCATATGCAATGCAGTAGAGGATGGTCCTCGTCCTGTGTAAAGAAAGAATGGTTTCTTCTCTTCGTAACGTTTTAAAATTTCATACAGGTCTCTATAAAACAAATGAGAAAAGCATCAAAAATACTCAGAATAAACACAATTTGAAAATTGCAAACATAAAAACAAAGATAAATAAATGTTCTTTTTATTTACTCAAAAAAAGTTAAACTCTTCAAATACGTTTTATGTACATTGCAAAATAAAAAAGGTGTTTAGTTTTTCAATAAGTTTCAACTAAGGAACTTTTAATTGAAAATGCTTAGTTTTGAATGGATTTGCGCTACATTTAATTAAATTTGCTTTTAATAAAATTAAAATATATATGTTCGTTCAAAGTGCTTTTAATTCATTCAAAGCTATTTACCTCAGTAATACTTGCAAAGTTTAACAGTAAACGATCAAATAATCTTTAGAATTCTTTCATTAAGATTCTATCTTTCAATAAATTCCTCTTTCAATTTCATGATTTTTAGTTAAATTAAGTGAACTTTCCCTGTGCAACTAGTGTTGAAAATAACAATTTAATCTCGGCGTCATGCTAAGTCAGGAATAAGTTTTTTATAGTTGGGACAAACCTAATCTTGCAGCATTATGAGAACTATGTAGATCCTAATCACAGCACTAAGACACTGTCAAGTTAGGTTCGCCCCTCTATCAGCAAAAAAAAAAAATCTAGAATGACATTAAAAAAAAATAATACACGCTAGGACAGCAGAACATAGCATGTATTTGGAAAGTGTCAAAAATTGAAAAGATATCTCTCTCTATTCCTTTTTGGCAATTATGGGTCGTAAGAAAAAGGGTTTGATGTGATTATGTCAATATGAAAGAACAAAACTTCACAGTACTGTCAGCCCAACTTAGTCGGGTAATGAATAAACAATTACTTCGTTTTTTTGAATAAAAACCGCCCAGAACTGAATATTTCCTCATAGATGGTAAGTTCAAGATCTCTGCTTAATAGAATTATTTCCCCCAGATAATCGAATCGAAATATAACCGTAGTGGCACAAGTAGTAGTTGCAAAGAAAATCCAGTATGTAATGTTCATCCAACAAAAATTTTTGATCGGAGAAAACATGCATGATTGAAACCAAGTAATATTTCTAAGTTTTAAGAAGCACAAAATAAAATTACCGATGGGAAAAAAATATTCCTCTTCTTAATAAGTGATGAGCAGGTTTTTTTGTTACTCTTTCAAATTCCTTAATTAAATTTTCATCCACTTTAGAGCAACCAAATCGACCTATTAGTAAAAACGAAAGCAATCATTAAAATTAAAAAATTTTTACGTGTAAAAAATGGAAAGATAAGAATAAAAAGGTTACATAAATGCTTACGGATCAGTTTTTCGTAATCAATACCAGTAGCAGATGTGCTGACAACGTTCCAAGGATCTACGATATCATCAGAGTTCTCAGAATTTTTTTCTCCGTTTTGCATATCGTCTTTGTTGTGATCACTTGATTTTACATCAGGTTCAGCCATCATTAAGTTTATAATCAATTAAATTACAAAAATTGCCGAGACAACGAATAAACACTGCATCCAAAATGCAAACAACGTGCGATTTGTGACAGAAAGAAAATAAAAGAGAAACTACTAGCTTCTTCACTTCGAATCCGAATCATCATGTTTTTTTTTTTTTTTTAATGCTCTAATTTTGAGGCTTAACGAGAGATGTTTTGCCCCACGAATCATGTAATTTGAATGTAATAGGAGTCATAGAGATCATTTCAATCAATTTACAAAAGTTGATTCATTTTGTATAAAATCTAACAACAAATAGGAATAAAATATAAAATATGAATATCGAAAAGTTCACCCGATATCGATATAATATCGGAAAGTTTTATTTATGTTTGTCAGTGGAGAGTTTTTCTGGTTCTTGTATAATGTTTTGATCGCTCAAAAATATCAAGTTAATCCTTTAAAAAGAAAAAGAAGATTGTCAATGTAATATCGAAAGCTTTGAATAATAACCATGAACAAAGGAGAAAGTTTTAGCGAACTTTTGAATTCTATTTTATCCGTTCCTTGTTTATCTGAAACGAGAGGAATAAATCTGTGTCAGTCACATAACCCATATTTATCTTCACAGAAACATAAGTAGCATTTTTTCCTGAATTTATGGTGTCCGGTGATTTTTATATAAACTAATGGTGAGGCAATCTTCGTCAGCTGTGGTCCAGTGTGGACTGTTAGAAACCAACACACCGAAAATGGATGCGAATTTAATGTTTCAAAACCTCTTAGACTACAACGCATCTAAGAGAGTAGAAATTCTCATTGTCATGAGAAAGTTATTAAAAAATGGAAATGGGGATTTGCCATTTCATGATGCATCGCGCAATTCAATTTTTGATATCCTTTATCATGTTTTAGATGACTCGAGGTGGGAAGTGCGATATCAATGTTTATTATTAATAGGAGCCATCATACCCTACAGTAGTGACGAAATTGATTCTTGCATGCTGCTGGTTATCCCAAAGATTATATCACATCTTGGTCATGAAAATGTGAATGTGAGACGTGCCGCATTACAAGTTTTACATGTGCACATGAAATACACAAATAATTTGCAAAATTTTCAAAAAATGTTTATTCAGCATGGACTTGAAAATTTAGAATTCATAGTAAGAAAAGGATGCATAATGAGTATTGGTATTTTATTTACGAATGACTTTGAAAATGAAAATTTATTTCCCTTAATAGAGTGCCTTGCAAAGCATTTTGTTGATGGTGATGCATCTTTATTTTATCCCATATTTCTAGCTATGCAAAAAATAAATGAGCTTATTGGTAATCCTACATTTGATCTGTATTTACAAAAATTAGATGATGAAGCATCAAATACTTATAGAAGGGTCCTCAATAAATTCACCTCCAATGATTCTCGTATGAGCAGCAGTTCTGGAAGTCGATCTAGTTTCATGAATACAAATGGTATGGTTTATAATGTTCAAACTAAACTCTTAAAGTATGATTTCGGTATTTTCCAACCATATATAATGGAGAAAATTAGAAGTGAGGATTGGAAGACTCGTGTGGAGGCCATTGAGCACATGAAGGCTCTCATCAGAGAAATGCCTGATTTTTGTGAGAAAATATCTGACATGGATGAATACATGCTCTTCCTCTCTAAACTTTTAGAAGATTCAAATTTCAAAATCATTATTCAAACTTTAAGTGTTTATGACTTACTAATAGAAAAATTTAAAAATCAAATGAGGAGGTTTCTTAAGACATTTGTGACTTCTGTGCTGAAGCGTCTTGGAGATTCGAAGCTTGTGGTTCGAGAGCATGCGATTCGTGTGATTCATAAACTCATGCATCATATCAGGCCAACGGAAGTGCTGGGGAATCTTTTGCATCACAAAGACAATCGAAACCCTCGCCTTCGTGAAGAAATAATAAACCGAGTAACGGCAGCTGTTTTGACATTTCCTAGCTATAATTTTGATTTTCAACCTTTGTGTGAAGCAGTGGCACCTCTACTCACAGACAGTAAAAGACGTGTTCGATTGGCTTCGGTGGAATGTTTTGCTGCCTTGGCTCAAGCGATGGGTCCTACCCGATTAGTGCCTTTGGTTTCAGCAGTGGATACTGTTGAAATAAATTATGACACTGAAGGTTTACTCTCTGCAGTTCAAGCGCGCCTAGCTAGAAGGATATTGCCCCGTTGCACAGAGGACGGGGCTGTTTCATATGCCATAACTTTACCATCATCAGCTGGTTGTCAGAGTAGAAATTCATTTTCTTGGGGAACTGATATTGATTGGATCATGGCTGCTTCTGGTTCATCAAGTTCTTCAACTCCACCTTCAAGGAGTAAAGAAACATTTATGCCATCCACAGAGCAGAATGGAGATACTTCAGTTTTGAGGCTAGAAGAGACAGTTAAATCTAAGGATCAGGAGTTTGTGAGTCCATTCCGAAAAGACAATGCTTGGTTAAAAAGTGCAACATATGATGCTCCCTCTAATCAAGTCTCTGAGGTATTGATTTAACCTAGCAAAGTATATTTTATATATTATTAAAAAGTAAAGTTAAATTGTTTATTGTTCATCATACTTCAGTTATAAATGTTTTAAAAGGAAATAGCTCGAATATATATTTTTGAATGCATAGTAGGGTTTCTCCAGAGTAGGACACCTTAATATTGATATGGGCACATTAGTACATGTGACGAAAAAAGACATTTTGGCATTTAAAAATTTCACTATTTCAATTATTCTTCTAAATTTATCCATATTTTTTTCCATATTTATTTAATATCATTAATTGTCACAGAAAATTTGCCAATTAAGGAAATTTTTGGAGAGATTGCAGTGACCTCCCATCTGGGCACCAGTGCAAAGCTTTGTAGGAAAAACTGCTTTCATTTAAAACGATGCATTAATTTTCACAAAAAAAAGAACTTTTTGAATATCCCAATAATATACATGAGCACATATCCTTTGAATCCACCCTCTAGAAAAATATAAAATGACAAGCATATTCAGCATGCCTTAAAATTTGCAATGTGAATAATAATAATAATAATATGCATATTGTGGTATTTTATCTTAAAAAATATTTAAAAATATTTTTTAAGATAAAATACCCCCCCCCCCTGCTGCTTTTTTTTTTGTATAGTCTCTGGTTCCTGAACATAAAACTAAAATGCCTTTATCTGTAATGTGTTTGGCAAATAAATCATTTTCAGAAAGTTTATAAATTAAGGTTTTGTGTTTGTAGAAAGTTTTTTATTATATCCATCCAGTGTTGTTATCAAGTGAATAATATTTAAAATCTAAACTGAAATTGTGTGAATATTTCATTTCGTTTAATTTTGCTTGTGATTTCAACAATATTATTTATATTTTCAATCAAAATTTTTGCACATTGAATCCTTTAGAGGGGCAATTCCACAGAAATGGGGAACTGATGACCAATTTTTCAAAATAATTTTTTTTCTCACGAATTAGGTATCATTTTAAAGCTTATGAGTTGCAGTATAAGAAAATAATACAAATTATCACAAGAGTTTAATCCTTTAAGAGTTACAAGACTTTAAACAAAGGTATAATGAACATGCTGCCACAACTCAATTTTTGATAACTTGTTGAAATTAGTATTTCAAACTATAATTGCAATATTTTTCTAGTTATAACTGCTTCAGATGCTTGCCATAACATTTTAGAACAAATGTAGCATAAAAAATTAAACCTGGATTCTTTTTTTTTTCCTGTAGAAGCCTATTTATAATAAGCACTTTGACAAAATTATGTCCGACACCAAATTACCCAAATGTTTGTGCTGTATAAAATTGGATGGAATATTTTACAAAACATTTTACCTGGAAATAAGAACGTCAATTACTGTTGAAAATGTGCAATCCAATCGAAATTCAAAACAATAGTTTTTTGTTTTTTCATGGTGTGGGACGTAAGAAAAAAATTATGTCCGACACCAATTTTGTTTCATTCGATACCTTGTTCTAGTTATGGGATTGCTCTAAATTGGCACAGAAGAGGTGAGGGACTATACTAATCTCATTTTTTTGCACTGTAGTCATTAAAAATGTCTTTATTAATAGTTGTTCTTTCTTTAAAATATTTCTTCTAAATCAGGAAATAGATTAATCCAATCTACCTCAATACGATAGTTTCAGTGGCGAAAAGGTGATGATAAAATGTCAAAAATACAGTTAATTAGTACTTGTAGAGGCTTTTCGGGAACTGGTAAAACAAATGAAATTTTCTCCTTCACACATAAATTAAAACGAGAGCAAGCTAAGACTTTTGAGCAGTTAAAATATCAAGTCAATGGTGAAAATGTTGTAATAATGCAACTTGATTTTTCTGAAAATGCTGCAATTTTACAGCAAAATGAGATTTAATCCGCAAATTGTGCATATGCCCAAGACATAGTTTTTTCAGCTCCTGATTTCCAAAGAAATCGCTAAAGTTTTGCCATAATTTCTGATACTTTAGATCACACTAAAATCACTGTATATAAATTAGTAAGTTACCTTTTTGATTATATTTCAAAGCCAATTACCCAAGTCTTCAAAATATTCAAATTTTCTCAGGTGGACCCTGTTTAGAATTTTAACAAAGATATTTATTTTGCAACTATTATTTATTTGAACTGAAGTGCGACGTGAAATTAATGTCAGACTTTTTCGCAATGTTCCATGGGAAAGGGGTTGTCAGCCGCATAGCTGGTACAATAAAAAGTACTGTCTGGAGGAATGTAAAAGCAGGAAAAGTGTTCATCAGTACATCACGAGAGTATGCATCTATGGCTTCGTCATTAATTAAAGACGTGCATGTAAACTACAAATCGTCTAAAGAAATTATGCAGGATTCCGCAACTTTGCTCCAATATTTAGAGAAATACTTGTAGTTCCAAGTATTCAAAAAGCAATTTCCACCTTTGAAATTTGTATTTCTAAAACTTCTACTTCAAAAACATTTAAGACTTATGTTGTTACAGTGATATATCCGATGAATTTGAAGATATGGATTTTATTTCAAATCTTAAAGTGAATGACTGGGTTATCGTTCTGTATGAGTCAGTTCGTCCGATAACCAGGATGTATTACTCAATTAAATCATGAAGAGAATGAAGTCTCTGTGATGCATAGGGCAGAAGGTCACTTGAAACGGCCAAAGGAAGCAGGATAAAATTTTGTGTTTGAAAAAAAATATTATTAAAAAAAAAAAATTCCGCCTATCCCAATTGGAAGTCAGGGACAAGTTACGTTTAATGAAAATATTTAAAGTGTAATATTGAAAAGTATCTCATGTATTGTCCTTTACCATATTATTCAATATTCGAACAAAAATATATATTAATTTAACTTGGTATTTAAAACTTTCATTTACGTCCGACACCATGTAGTTTTGTACATATTACGTCCAACACCAAGATTTTACGTCCGACACCAATACCAAACTCCATATTTCAAGTCTTAATACTTCTGAAATTGAAATTTTTTTTCTATGTTATTTATCTTTCATCATTGTTCTTACGTATAAAAGTTGTTACAATATTACAGATTAAGCCATTGACCTGAATCTTAGATTTTAGTTTTGCAAGTCCCATTTTTCAGATTCAGCTCATACGTCCGACACCATAAATTGAAAAAAATTTTTGTTTCAATAAAATGTTTTGTCAGAAATTCTTTTCATCGTTAATAACTCTACACACATGGGTCAGTTTCAAAATTGTATACCAGCAAAATTTATTGTTTTTTTAAAGCAAATTTACGTCCGACACCGTGGAATTGCCCAGAAGTTTTTTTTTTTTCTTTGCAAAATAAGGCACACATATTTTGCGACTAAAAATGTTTCTAATTTCTTATTTTTATTCTTCAACAGTCAGTTGATAATGATGGTGATAGAGATCAGTGGCAAAGAGTAAATTTTGAAAATCTAGATGAAAAAGTGAAATCTGTTGTCATTTCTAATTCTGAAAAAAGTAAGTAGCAACATAACAAGTTTTTTGCATTTAATATTTTATCGAGATGCTCATGAATGAAAGACTTATAGATAAATTCAACTGCTTAAAATAAATAATATTCTAAAAATATTTTAGTTAATTTTTCTTTGTATATTTCTGCTGCAATTTAACAATTTCTAATTTTGTCCCTTTTTTGCAGCATCTGTATTGATTCCTGCTTCATCTAATGAAAAGAAAGTCCATGATAATATGAAAACTAAACCTGTTATATCTAGCAGTAAAATTCCTGTCCTGGCTCGATCTTCTGGTAAGATTTTTTAAGTCTACCTAAAGAAATAGAAAATTTCCGAATTGAATTAGTGTCAAACTTTTTTCTTTTCTATGATTTTTTTTTCTAATATTTATTCAAAACTATTCAGATTAGTTAGTTAAAGCTTGAATAAAAATGTTCATGCAAAATTTGTGCTGACTGTATTATGTGCTAGTTAGTATGTTATGAGCAACCAGTTCCCAAGGCTTTTTTTTTTTTAGTTGCCTGGGATTTATTAGACCCTGATTATTTAGTAAATTGTTAAAATGTATATTTGAAAAAAAAAAAAAAATGAATATGTCCAAATATTCTGCATTAGAAGAAAGTAACTTTTCTTCAGAGAAAATTTAAATATCATTGAAGTAAAATGTTTTTAGCAATTGTATTCATCTTTCATAAAACTATTTCTTGAACTACGAAAAAAGAGAAATATATTAGAATCCATGTCTTGGTGAGGATAAATTTGTATCTTATCCATTACTAAATCCTACGTTTGAACATATTTATCTATCAATTTGTTTTTGAACTTGATTTAAACTTGATTGCTATTTAGTGAAGAACTATGTTTTAGTTTGAGTCACCAAATTACGACCGTACTTTGAAACTGAAGGTTTTATCTCTCTTAAAAAAGAACCTTTTATATGTTTAGTGTATTAAATTCTTTATAAATTTTCTTATAAATGTTGCCAACTGCAATATTTCTATTAATTGAAACTTTTTTTTTGTAGTAGCACAATAATTTAGTTCTCCCATTTCAAAAACTGAAGTCTGTTCATTATTATTATTTTATTTTTTTTCTTTAATTTTTGCCAACAAATGCAATAAACTATCTTAGGGTACATGAAATGCACTGCTAGCTCACCCGTGTTATCCAGATACTATAGTTTCATCCTCATTAGGAATCATCAGTCTGGCTTAGACAAGTAACCCAGGAGGAGGCAGAAATCCTCTTATAGAAGATAAGAGTGCCAAACAAGTGAATCTTTTCGAAGCTAAGAGTGCCAGTCCCCAAAGCAGAATACTTAGTGATGTTCTGCAACGCAAAATTATTTGCCCAAAATTGTTCTGCAAGATAGATTTATACACTATATATTTACCGTCAAAATGTTACCAAAAAGTGTTCTCATTTTTACATGGTACTACAATTTAGAATTTAATGAAACGCAACCAAATTGAATATATATATATATATATATATATATATATATATATATATATACATATACATATATATATCAATTTAAATAATTTTTACGAACTAATCATATTTTTTTAATTGAGTTTCAATTTATTTGTGTATAATGAAGTGTAAATAACTAGCACATGACTCATTTTTGGAAGGATATTAAATATTTTGATCACTTTGTGTAACAGAGTGGACATGTAACAGAGTGGACAAATAAGCCTTTAAAATATCTTCATAATCACAAAGAAAAGTTAGAATCACAGAACAAGCATAAAGTAGAATAAACAGCCTAAAACTGTAAGTCTGTCTGCAATTTCAAGAAAAAAATCTCTTTTTTTCATCATGAAATCGACTGTAACAGAATGGACATCCAACAGTTCAAATTACTACCATAAGAAAAGAATGAGGCTCACCCTGGTTGTTGACGACATAATTCAATGTAGCAAGCTAATCACGGCAGTTATACTAAATATATTTTTAAAAATGTATATCAGATTGAATGCAATTGTTTATTTTATTTCCAAAAGGCTTGTAACAGACTGGACAATTCGAAACATAGAAAAACTAGGGAGTCTACTACAAGTCATCAAAAATCACCAGAAAAGAAAAAGTTGTAATACCTCCTTCTTTGGGCCACATCAGATTTACTCACAGACATCTGTTTTGACATGGACTAGTTCCCTTATGCAACACATGTAATGTGAAACAGACAGTATTGCATATACAATGGAGATTGCCTCGCGTTTGTCCAAATTTCAATCATATTCCTTTCAGATTCTTTAGTCATTTTCATCCTTCTTTGAAAGACTTGTTAGGGAAATTGTTCCTTCTTCAGTAGATTGGATTTCTGTTTTTTACTATTCAAAATTTAAAACTTCATTGAGCAAAACAGCAAACATTTCAGCAAAAATTTTCTTAATTCTACAGGCTAAAATTGTTTTAAAATAATTTGAATGACTATTTTTACTTCAAGCTCCGTCAGAAGTTCTGCGGCCAAAATGTGAAATCCCGAAAAACTTGAAAAGAGACTCCCCTCCCCCTCCATCCCGCGTTTCTCTTACGCGAAAAAATTGTTTTAAACATCATTTGAATAAATAATTTTCACTGCGAGTTCCGTAAGAGCAATTCTGCAGCAATATGTGAAATGCCGCATAACTTTAAACAAAGCTTTGCCCCGCGATTCTCTCACCGGAAAATTGTTTTTAATACAATCTGAATAACTAATTTGCGGTTAAAATGGTAAGGCCTGCAGAACTACAGGCGTAGCTTGTGTCACCTCGATTCTTCCGCAGGAAAAATTATTTTTAATCTTAATTTGTTCTGTCACAGCAGTTCTACGGTCAAAACGTGATGAGAACTTCAAGCGATCACCCCCCCCCCCCCCGCCATTTATTGATAAGCAAAGATTTATTGTTTTAAAAAAAATTTGAAAAGCTAATTTGTTCGGGAAGTTTCGTAGCTGTCGTTCTGTGACCAAAATGTGAAAGCCCGTAGAACTTTAAACGAAGCCTGCGCCCCTCGATTCTCTCAACAGGAAGAGTTAATAGTTTTAAACATCATTTGAATAACTAATATGCACTGCAAGTTTCTTCTCTGCAGTTCTGCAGCCAAAATGTGAAAGACCGCGAAACTTCAAGCGAGTTCTCCCCCCCCCCCTTCCGCGATTCTCTCACGAGGAAAAAATGTTTTGAACATTGTCGAATACCTAATTTGGTGCCAGTTACTGTCTAAATGAGACTGATGATTCCTAATGAGGATGAAACTGCCGTATTTGGACGACATGACCAAGCTGCCAGTGTATTTCATGTAGTTCTACGTTAGCCTTGGTTTGTGAGCATTAATTTACTACTTAATATTTTATGATAGTTAGAAATGAAAAGGCATTTGTCTGTGCTTTTATTCCCTCTGTATGTATATTATTAATGGTTTGAAAAGAAACTCTTAGCTCTTCTTATTTACTTTCAAAAACAGATGAAAAGCACATTCATAACATTTTTACTATATATATATATATATATATATTTACACACACATATTTTTACCTATTTTTACCCCTTTTTTTGGTTCAACTGTAAATTAAACCCTTCCAATATGATCAATAAATTATCATGCTTGTTAGCAGAAAATGTATAAGCTCATACATATTTTTATTAAACATTGATGTATTGGAAGATTAGGTTAAATTTATGTTTAACAACCCTATCATAAAAATTAATTTGACTATGAACTATATATTATGTATTGAGTAGGATCCCTCCCTTACCTGGAAAACTTTCAAATGATGGGGCTGCTTAAGTAGTTAATATGCTAATCAATTAATTTATCACTTGGAGAAGTTTGATTAGTTTAGAGATTTTATGCTCTCAGTTTAGTTTTTATTTATTAAAATAGTATAACTTGCTGTTAAATAGGAAAGAAAACGTCTGAAGACTCAGTGGCTCTGAAGCAAGCTCGTGCTTTATCTGCTGAACGTCAGAATATCCTTCCTTCATTTCATAATCGATATTCAGCCACTCACCGAAGATCATCTAATCATGTTATGCATGAGGTGAGTATAAACTGCTACATTCATATTGAATTGCAAGATCTGTTAAGGTATTGGAAAAATTTCTTGTCATGGGCATATCCAACGGAAGGCAAGCTACACTTCCACTTTTTGGTAAAACATATTTAAGGAGAAAGTGGTAAATGAAAAATTTGGCAAAATTCAAAGCTTTTTATCCAAAATTAAAGCATTATTTGGAGCAAAGACTGAAAAATGGATATATTGAACACGGTTATATAAAATAAAATATTGGATCTGTGGTACTATGATCAGGGAACAAATTGCGATAAGGGTACAAGGAGTTTTTGCATCCTGCATTTTTGTCAATCAAATCATACATTTCTGACAAAGAACAGTTGTCGATTTCATTTCTTTAATGAAAATTTAAAGCAAACCAGAAACAAATTACTAGGCTTTGTAAAGTAAGGAGGACTTGATGCCAGGAGGACTGCCAAAGTCAATGAATATTTGTTTGTGAATATAAGCTTAGGCACTGACAGGTGATGATTTAAATAAACTGAGACAATGTGTATGAAAGTATCAATAAAATCATTAAAAAACAGCTGTTTCGAGGCTATCAAATGCATGTCTCTTCATTGGTACATAAGGAAGAATGATTCACAAGACCAAATTAACTGTATGATTTTTATCATAATTATGTGTTACTAATAATGTGTTATGTACTTGTATTAATTGGAGTAGACATTATTTTGTGGCTAACATTTATTTTTGAAATACTGTGTCCCCGCTTAATCAGGTAACGGATAAACGAATATCCTGCTTATACAAATGAAACATCCCGGAACCGAATATTCCGCATGACATAGACGTAATGTTAAAACTCCCTACTTAAACAACTACATTGCTCAATTGAAGAATATTTCTTAGAACCGACAGTATATTTGTTTGTTTATAAATATGTGTTGCAACTATATTATTATTATCTAATCTTAGATTTATGTATCACTTTCCTGTCGTTGAAAAGTAAAGGATAGTATCTGCAAATTTTTCATCTTTCTGCATTTTTGCCATTGGTTATGCTTTAGCTTAAAAAACGAATTTACTTTCTTGGTCCCCACTGGAAATAAAGCATGCAAAGAGTCAAAATTTCCTTATTCAGTATGGAATCCAAAATGTGTTTCTTCAGTTATCTTAAAACCTCATTCCTGCAGATCTGCCATTTACTTTCAAACAGCAATATAGTTGAAAATGAGGGATAAAAATATATGAATCTGTGTGAAATTAAGAGTATGTACTCAGATTTCTGCACACATAGGAATTTGTATTTCAGCACTTAAAAAAGAAAGAAAAAAAAATGTGTTTTTTGTATATATTTTTGTGGGCCATTCCATGTGACGGAACAAGACATTTGGAGTAGTTTTATCCATAGGTTTTGTTCCATAAATACAAATAAAACAAACTAGTAATTTTTTTATTAGTAGCAGCAGTAAAGATTTGTCAGAAGGATTGCACAAAAAGTTAAAAGTTAATAGTTTTATCAAAAATAAACCCAGGACTAGCGATAAAATGCCTGTGACTTAACAGGACACATATGAGTCCCGTTCCGTCACAGAAATTGCATTGCATGTAATTCACTTATTTACTTAAAAATTATCTACTTTTGATTTTTTATGCAATTCTTATGACAAACCTTTACTGTTGCTACCAATTAAAGAGTTCCTAGCTTTTACTATTAGTATTTATGGAACAAAACTCACTGAAAAATCTACTCCAACTGTCCTGTTCCGTCACATCAAATCGCCCGTGTGTGTGTGTGTGAAAATATATATACATATCTATGAATTCATTTCCACTTAATAGTTGTGTTATAATAGTTAATGGAATGCAGTAAATCAAAGTGCATTGGCGCATACCTAAAGCTTTTAGGTTGGCTCCAAAACAAACAAGTAAACAAATAATTAGCTTCAATATTGTTCTTATAACTAATAATCTATTTTTATCTTAAAACTTGAAGTTATCTATGTTGTTCAAATAATGGCTTTGTATAAATTTTTTCTATGTAATTTTACTTGTAATAATTAAGTAATGTGCCTTAAAAATTCAAAACTATGCTGCTATACATTTTTTAAAAAGATATTTTTTTACTTCTTATAGAATAGAATTCAGAATGTTGGTGTGGATCGTAAAGAGACTATCCTGTGAGTAAAACTAAATTATATACTTGTTTTATAAAATACTAGAGTTACCCACCACGGCTTTGCCAGTGGTGCAATTTTTACTGCTGTCGCTGTATCCATAATGCATGAATTGAAAAAATAAAGCACAGGAAGTATAGTGCGAAACTGAAGCGTAATTTCACCACACTTTATCAGAAAAGAAATATCTGCCTTGTCCTCGCAAAATTGCAATGTTTAAGCTCTGAAACTGCAAATATGAAAACGGTATCGCTTGGCGAGATTTACCATGTATGTATTTTTTTTTCAGTTATTTTCGATCTAAACAAAATTCTAGTTTTAGCTAGTGACCTTTTTAATTTTTTTGACGATTAATTTTTAATAACAGATATTATTTGTTTTTACTTTTTAGGGAGCGTTTAGAGAAATAATTATAAAGCCGAACATGTGCCAAATAGTCAAGACATTTACCATCATTGTTTTTATTTTGGAAATGTTTAATATCTTACCAAAACATTCAAAACGGCTCACTTTTTTATTGCCATATTTAAAAACTTTGTTGATCCTTCCTTGCATTTAGATTGCAAAAAAAAAAAAAAAAAATCAGCCTTTTGAAACAATATCAGGAAAAGCACGTCAAGTATTTTTGGTGCTTGCGTATTAACTCCACAACATTGCGTATTAACACCGAAACAACAGATTTGGCAATTAAAATAGATATGGCGTTTTTTTTTTCTTTTTTTTTTTTGCGGTTGTTGTTTTTAGACGCACGCAGTTATTTAACACCCTGAAAGAAAAAAATAAACGCCGGATAAACCGTCAAATATTTTTTTAACCGCCAAATCTTTTCTCGGTGATGCTTTTGATAATATTTCAATAACTGAGATCTTCGGCAAGTTCTTTTCAATTATACGAACGTCATTTAACTTGGAGATATATTTTCTTTCTACCTAATCGAAAATTTTTCTTGTTATTCAAATAAAAAAAGTAATAATAGTAATACGACTTGAATAAAATATTAAATATATACTATTCAAATGAAGTAGTAATTTCAAGAAGTAAATTAATAAATTTGTATAGAAAAACCTATTGGAAAAATGGCATATACAAAGTGTACTGCTTAGAGAAGAAAATTTATTGCCCAAAAACCAAAATAAGTTTCAATTTAAAAAAGTAAGTAATCATTTGAAGAAATTAATAAAATAAGGCTAAAAAATTATTAAAAGTACTTACTTTTAAAACTAAACAATGTTTTATTTAATTTTTTTTTTTAAATTTCCAATGGCAAGTAAAAAAGACAACTGTTATCACAAAACGAAAAAGTGAAAACAGAAAATCTATAATAACTAGGGTAGCTCTCGCCATCCAATAGCGCTCCCAGATCGGAGAGTGATGAAGAGCAAGGCATTTTTGCATGTAAACAAATGAAGTAGTAATTTCAAGAAGTAAATTAATAAATTTGTATAGAAAAACCTATTGGAAAAATGGCATATACAAAGTGTACTGCTTAGAGAAGAAAATTTATTGCCCAAAAACCAAAATAAGTTTCAATTTAAAAAAGTAAGTAATCATTTGAAGAAATTAATAAAATAAGGCTAAAAAATTATTAAAAGTACTTACTTTTAAAACTAAACAATGTTTTATTTAATTTTTTTTTTTAAATTTCCAATGGCAAGTAAAAAAGACAACTGTTATCACAAAACGAAAAAGTGAAAACAGAAAATCTATAATAACTAGGGTAGCTCTCGCCATCCAATAGCGCTCCCAGATCGGAGAGTGATGAAGAGCAAGGCATTTTTGCATGTAAACTAAACAAGGTACACGTACCTCAATTATAAAAAAAAAGTACTTTTTTGGAGTATGTAACATATTTCAAATGCCTTAATAACTTGTTCATAATCATTTCTGTTGTCATCAGACAAATCAAAGATATTAGAAACCTTTATACCTTTTTCCACAACAGCATTTAACAGCATGGCTACTTTTACTTCATATGTCTTTTCATCATTTCCGGAAGCCGTTATACAAATGCAAAACTGCTGTTTAAATTTTCGCCAATTATTTACCTCATTTCCCTGAGGCCCATCAGCAGTCGATAATATTCCATAATTTTTTTTGTTCTTTGAAGTGGTTCAATCTTTCGACTGTGCCATGTTATGTTTTCGTAAAAGTACCATAAGAAATATTCAGTAATAACATTTCAAAAACTACATTTATTAAAACAAAACTCAACATCAACATTCATGATAACCAACTAATGATGCAATTGAATCCCATGAGCTGCAAAAATATGATACTGTTCTCAGTCTAACTACTTTGAGAATAGTGGTAACATTTACAAAACATAGTTCAACAAATAATTTTTTCGAAAAACCCAGAAAGGAGTACACATGTCTCGTGACGTAAGTTACCCCCTTTGTGTCTAGCAGCATTCCTTTCTTCATTGTAAGCGTGTGCAGAAAAGACGAAGAATTCTACCTGTCCCTTGCCTAAGCTCCCACTACAGAGCAACAAATTTGAGCACTTCTTGCATTGCTTTAAATTAATCGTTTCATTCCAAGTTTTGACTTGTTGTTTGTTATAATATCTGCTTTAGATATTCAGATCACTTGAAAAAATTTAAAAATCCATTGATTTAGTTTTTTTTTTTTTTTTAGTTTTTTACATCTTTGTAAAAGAAAGCAAAGTTTCATTTTTGGAAAAATACGAAAAAATACATAAAATTCAAAGATTCTACTGATTTTTTTATGTTTTTCAATTTATTGAAATTCACATGGAATATGTTCCAATTTCTTCCAGAGAAAAAAAAATTAAAGTAATTGTTCCCGCAGTAGGAGTTAGGCACTTAATAGGTGAAAGGGACTTGATGTTTCAGCACCACTGTGCTGTGATGCAAATTTAACTATACAAGCAGTATATTTGTAATATTAATATAAATCAGAACATGGAATATTCATCATTAAATTCTGTTGAAAAAAGCATTTTCTTTTAAAAGAAAATACAAATTTGATAATTTTCTAATGAAACTATAAGAACTTGGTAATTTTCGTTTTATTTTTCATTTGCTAGTTGTATTTATTTCACTCCAAAATAGGAACTTCAGGAAGCACAAGTTTTGTTAAATTGATCTAAATCTTAACTTTTGATAAAGATTTGTTAACTCAATATGTCTTAGGCATTTCACAAAGTGTGATGTTGCTGCTGTTTCATTGTACCGCTGAATTAAAAATGCAAGTAAACAAACTAAGTAATGTGTGAAAAAAAAAAAAAAAAAAAATCAAAAAAGAAGTGACAGCATTAAAAGTTGGTATTTTCTTTTTCCTTTGCACTGAAGTTCTAGAAACTTTAGTTTTCACTATTTATTTAAAATTGGTTCAATTTTTTTTCTAAAGGGTGCCACCTTACCTAATCATGTTTTTAAATGAGAATTTGTCAAAATTTAACAGTTGGGGGGAAAAAAAGGAGAAGGGTGCTATTGACTTATTCTCAGGCTATTTTTTACAAAATATTCACTTACTAAAATTCCCAATGTTCAAAATCTTTGAAGATACACACTGAGTTGACAAATAATACTTACATACTGAGTAAAAAATTTCTTGAACCATTGTTTACATTGATTAAAAAAATTAAATTTAGCACTATTAAATTAAACAAATGAAGAATTCAGTATTGTTTCTGCATCAGCAGTGCACATATCAACCAATTCCATTCATATTGGCAAAGTGTCATCAGAAATCAGGCAAAAAATCTTTGAAGAAATGTAGTTCAAAGTTTGTGGAAAAGTTAATTTTCACCGATAACCCACTTTAGGAGTTGTAAGTTGACCTGAAAAAGAAGGTACTCTGTAATCTACTCAAAATAGTGATTATTTCTCTTTTGTATAGCTCTGTCCTGCAGAGCTAAAAACATAAAATTTCCTTTTGATTGTTTTAAATATGTCTTTTTACTTCCTTTTACGTAGTAAAGGAAGTATGATCGCGAAAAATTTTTTCCTCAAATTTGGGTCTAAATTTTGATCTTGCTCACCCCTGAATGAATGTTGAGTCGTTTTTTTGACCTGTCAGCACGTGCATATGTACCTGCCAACACATAACCAGCCGAAAAATCCTTTTCAACCACCCCCGAGTTAATTACGACGACTTTTCTCTTGACATCTGTATGTACGTATGTGTGTGCGTTTGTATGTATGTGTGTCGCATAACTCAAAAACTATCTGCTGTAGAAGCTTCTAATTTAGTATGTAGGTTCTGAGGGGGGTCTAGTAATGCACCTCCCCTTGTGGTTGCATTCGAATGTTCCCAAGGGGTATTTTACCCCTGTTTTGGGATAAATCAGTGTTAATTTCAATGCAGATGAATAGGCACGACCACTTGGCGATATATCGGCAAGCTTTTGGTCGCCAAGTATTTGACGCCAACTTGGCGACATATCGCCAAGCTGGCGACAAATTTGGCGAAAAAAAATTTTTACATTTGGGTTCAATGTGGCGATATTTTGCGAAAAATCGACTGAATGATGTTAAAATCGGCGATATTTAGAAAATGAATCATTGTAAAACATTTTTTTTTTTTTTGCATTGTTTCGTGGAAAATAGGGGTGTAAATGTTCGAAATGCTATCTTGCTCACTCCTAGCACTTTTTTAACACTAAGGCCCCCATACCAGGTTTTTTTCATTAGAATAATATTCTTTTCCCCTTTTTTTTTTGATAAAATGTCCTACTTTTTTGCAGAAAAGTCCTACTTTTCTTACTTACTCAAGAAGGAGTAATATCCCCTAAATTCCGCTATGACCCCTGCATCTTGATTTTGGTGGAAGACATTTTACCAGCAACTTAATGCCTTTTTATGCACTTAAAGGACAGGACTTCAATGTAGTAGAGATGTGGGTGGCAATTGACTTATAATTTTTTAATCAACATTTTTTCTAACTAATCACCCTGTGGCCAGTGGCAATCACTAAGTTTACCCTTTATTACTGTCCTGAATCTTGATATGAAACACATTGCACCCCAAAAGGGTGCAGTGTGCTCTCCAAAGTGTTTTAAATGGTTTTTAATTGTTATTTTTTAAGTACATTTTTGCATAAATTGTGGAATAGGAGCAAATAATTCTTGCACCCTTTAAGCTCTTAGCACAAGTTTCTTCCCCTTGTATTAGTTGAAAGAACTTTTTTTCCTGCACAAGATGAAGTTTCTATGTTCATTGTAATAGGAGATATAAGCATTTCTAATTTAGAGAAAATCCTATGCTAAACTCAATTTAATAAGGGAGCATTATGTAACTGAACTACTGTTTTTAGATACCATGAGTTTACAAGCCTTAATTACAACAGTTTAAAGATTAAAATTTATTGTTCAAACTGCAGTGTGTATGTTGATGAAATTGTTTTTATTGCGTGCAGGGAAATATTTTTTTCAAATCGCAATACATATTTTGATTAAAATAAATCTTTTTTTTCTACAGGATAAACAAATCAGATGGGGTATTTTGTTCAAACTGTAATGTATATTTTAATTATATACTATACTTTGTAATTAGCGGAGTGAGGTAGTGACACTTGAATGTTTTGACTAGTTTACATATCTGCATCACTTCTGTGCTTGCTACGGGGCTAGGAAAAAATGTGTTGGATACCCGGCAAGTGCTGCTATGTACAGGGTGATTTAAAAAGAATTATGGTATTTCGTAAAGCTACCGATTGGTGAATATTGTAATAACAGGTCTCTGGTGCTTCAATGAGAAAGCAAGTTGTAAAGTTTCTATTAAGCTATCACTAGATGTCTGCATGTTATCGTATTTGTCCCACTTGTTATTTATTATTCATTTTGCAAAAATGGCAATTTTAAGAGAGTGTTGATTTATCACTTCATGATTGCCCTCCAGGCACCAGATTAATGACCATGGGATTTTTCCTGTGTGGATTTGTAAAGAACACTGTTTATGCCCCTTTACCTGTTAATCTCTAAAAGACTAGATCACTGTAGTAATTGCTTCTGTAACTGTGTACATGTACATGTTACAAACAGTGGCACAGCCAGAAAAATGTTCTGGGAGGGGTTTTCAAAATTGAAAATTGTTACCTTTTTTCTCCTTTATTAATAAATAATCGGAAAATATTATTCAATATAATTAACCAAACGGTCTTTAAAGCTAAGTATTAATTCATTTTTATCATTTGCTTAAAATAGTTAATAATTCCTATTGTAATCATAGTAGCAACAACAGGAAAAGGGGGGGAATAAGGTAAAAAGTTATTACATTAATTAACTGACTTCGAAAAAGGAGGAGGTTCTCAATTCAATGTGTATACTTTTTTTTTTGTTTGTTCGCACATAACATCTGATCTACTGAACCGATTTGGACAATTTTTTTTTAATCGATAGGAGATGGTGTAACTTAGGTACCATGTACTCATATGACAATATTTTAGGGATGGATCGGATAGTGATTTTGCCGGATACCGGATACCGGATATCCGGTGGTTCATCACAAGCCGGATACCGGATATCCTGCATTGTGGCCGCCGGATATCCTGCGGATATCCGGCATTATAATTACATTGCATGTTTGCTTATTTTTATATGCAGCTTCAAAACAATAAATCAAAGTTGTTTCTCGCATCATAAGCAAATTGGCCGATTACTGATTACCAATTAATCGGCTAATGATAATCGGCCGATTAATCAGTAGAGCCGATTAATGATTAGGATTATTATTTTTAACATTACAAATTTCACACTCACTGTTTTTCCCCCTTCTTTTGTAATTCCGATTTCAGAAATATAGCTACTTATTTATTCCTGAGAGAAGATGTTTTTCGCCCTTTTTCCAATTTTCTCAAAATATTACATAATTTCAAAATTTTATCAAATTTCTTTGAACCAATTATCATATTTTTGTGAATAAAATTGCATTAAAAGCCTAGGTATGAAAATTATTTAAAAAAATTAGGGGGAAGCTGGGATGAGCACTGTAATTTAGGGGTGTTCTTAATTCAAATGAATTTCTCAATTATAGGTTGCTATTTTTTTCAAGTCTTTAATTCTTTTAAAATTAGAGGTTATCTAAAAGCATTAAGCTAAGGAGAAAAGTATCGACACATGAAAAAGTCAGCAACGTTGTCAAAATGTGTGTATTTATTCAAAATAGGAGTATTAAATTATTAAATCATTTGTATCAACTGAGAGGACTATTATTATTATTTTATTAACATTATTGCTATTTTGCATTTCATTTTTTTGAATTATTGTTTTTTTTTTTACTTACTACACTACACTTTCATACTACATGTTATACTTGTGTTTGCAGAAAATTATTTAGTTCTTATTTATAAATTAATCCATCTTAGCATCCTTGAAGTTTTTTTTTCTTTTTAACACCTGACTGATTATAAATGAAATGAAGTATTTATGTTTTCATGTTCCAATTGAAAAGTTCAGGAATTTAACAGAGGGTTTTCTTTAATATTCCAATCAGTTTTTACGCATTGTTTGGAATATTTGTTTTGTTTTTACTCTGTTCACTTTCATACTGCATGTTATTCCAGAAAATTACATTTATTTACTATTATTAATGCAACTGTTTGTCACAGATTCTTGGTGAAGGTATGCTTTAAAAAGTAATATTTAAAAATATTTTTTTTCGCCGATTAATCTTCCAGATTTTGCCGATTATGGTCGATTAATCGGTATTGCCGATTAATCGGTGCATCCCTATTTAATACATTCAAATTAATTTTTAAAGCCTCCATTTTATTGTACAGGAGTAGCGCTACATATGAAAGGAAACACTAGCATATTGTGATTTCTTTCTAAATTATGTATTTTTATCAAAAGTGACAAAACTTTAAAAGATAGAATTAAATATTTCTGTAAGTACTCAAAGTTTAAACTTTTAATTATTCTCAGTTTAAATTTTAAAGCTTTTCTGTTTCAATATCATTTCAATAAGTTTCTACGTAAATGACACAGTTATGAAATATTTCACCAATATTATATGCACGATAATTGATTTACAAAAAAAGAAAGAAGAAAGAAAGAACGAAAAAAGAAAAATAAAACTAAGCTCAGATAAACGGTTTTTTTTTTCAAATTAATATATTTTATTGGAATTTTATAAATTTAAACTTCATTGCAAAGTAACACATTTTTTTATTTCTAATTTTGCAATAATATAAAGCAAAATTTTGCTTTGAAATTCTTCTTTTAAGAATAATACGCCTGTAATTTTTCTAACATACAAGTTAAAGAAGAAAATATTAAAACAGGACCAGTGTGTTAAAAATAATAATAATAATTTCTGAAAGGCTTGTAACAGTGGATAGTTTGAAACATAAAAAATCTAGAAACAAAAATAAATAAGTGTTTTTCCAAGATTTTTTTGTTTACATTCATAAAAATCAGCAGAAAGGGTACCAGAAGCATTTTTTGCGCTGTGCGTTGCAAATGATTTTGTTGTTGTATTTCAGCTTAATCTTAAATTGCATTTTAAGTCCTAGCAATTTGAATCTGGGGCAGATCATTTTTTCCTTCTTTTGCCAAAGTTTTTTTTTTGAGTTTTCGAGTTTTTTATAAATGGCTTATGCCAAAAGAAGAAATACTTGGTTACACATAATTAGATGGAGAACAAATAAAAAAATACAATTAATTGATGGTAATTAATTACCAAAATTCTAAAAGTATTGGGACTGATTCGTACCATTTTCGCTGAAATAACCGATACATTATTTTTATTATTAAAAATAATTTTAAACATGTTCACTTTAAAAAATAAATTAATAAACTTATATCTAAATCAGGGTTCATACTCAAATTTGAAAATTAAAAGTAAGGAGTTTTTAAGGAGTTTTGCAGGAGTTCATTTCAATTTTTCAGGACTTTCTCACTCGAAATACTTATTTTTCAGCAACATATGGGTCATTCCAGCGAAAATGGTACAAATCATGTCTGAAACTCTTTACTTAAGATTATTAATTTAAATAATTTCCACCAACACCAATCATTTTTTTTATTGAGTTTCCATTTACTTTTATTTGTGTATAATGAAGTGTAAATAACTAGTACATGACTCATTTATGAAAGGATTTTAAATATTTTGATCACTTTGTGTAACAGAGTGGACAAATAAGCCTTTAAAAACATCTTTATAATCACAAAGAAAAGTTAGAATCATAGAACAAATATAAAGTGGAATAAACAGCCTAAAACTGTAAGTCTGTCTGCAATTTCAAGAAAAAATCTATTTTTTTCATCATGAAATCGACTGTAACAGAGTGGACATCCAACAGTTCAAATTAACTACTACAAGAAAAGAATTAGGCCCACCCTGGTTGTTGACTACATAATTCAATATAGCAAGCTAATCACGGCAGTAATACTACCTATATATTTTTTTTAATATATCAGATTGAATGCAATTATTTATTTTACTTCCAAAAGGCTTGTAACAGAGTGGACAATTCGTAACATAGAAAATCTAGGGACATGGATAAATAATTGTTTTTTGGGGAAATTTTTTTTCATTTGCGTAATAATCTGCAGAAATGGTGTCAGAAGCATCTTTTGTGCAGTGCAGTGTCATTTATTTTGTTGTTACATTTCAGTTTAATTTTAAATCACATTTAAAATTCTAGCAATTTGAAGCTGGGACACGTCATTTTCTCCTTCTTCTGACAAAGATAAATTTTTTTGTGTCCTTTCTAGATGGATTATACCTAATTAATTGATACTTGATGGCACAAAATTAAATGGAGAACCAATAAAAAATACACTAAATGGGTGGTAGTTATTACAATTGATTTTAAAAAATTCTAAAGTCTCGGACATGATTTGTACCATTTTCGCTGGAATGACCCATATCTCAAACATTTTTTTACAACTCTTGTGTTATTTATTTTTGCCGTCATACAATATATTGAGTAACATACTAAATTAAAAGTCAAATATGCAGTTAGTGCTACTTGAATGTTAGCAGACTCAGAATCAAATTCAAATATGGAGGGGGGGGGGATTAACCATTGAAAAATATTTTATTTTGAGGATGAATTTTTAAAAAAGTAAAAAAAAAAATATATAAAAATGTAAAAAAAAATGAAAATTAGTGTTTTCTCAAAAACAAGACACTTCTTAATAATTTTTTAACTAGAATCAGCATAAAAAAAAGTAATTATTAAAATAAACTTTGTAATAAGCTAACTGAAAATAGTAGAGGTTAAAACAACTTCCAACTTTCTTAAGCTTTGACGATTCACACTATTAAAGTGCACAGAATTTGTTTTAAAACTTTTCAAATTAATGATTTAAAAGAAAAATAAAAAGAAATTTTAGTCGTTTGCCTCTTGACTGAGTACAGTAAACGTCATAAATGCGAAAAATCATATTCCAATGACGGATGCAAAAAGATCGCGATTTCCATAATGAACGAATTAAAAGGGGAAAAAAGCGACATATAAAAAGAATTATTCAAGAAAAATGTTTTAAATCAACATTTTAAAGCTCTTCGGTAAACATAATAGCGATAGCAATAAAGTAATTGAAGCAAAACTTAAATTAAATCTGTGACTTAAATTTTAATTTTTTGTCTCTAATAAAGAACAGAATTTCGTTTGAAAAATTTTAATTTTTGCTTTTGAAAGAAATAAAAAAAAAATTTTAATTATTTGCCCCTTAATAAAGCCAAGTACGTACCGAAATTCAGAAAAATTCTATTTCCAAACCGGATGCAAACAGATTGCATCATGGTTAATGAAGGCGTCATAAGTATAACAAGAAGTTCTGTCAAGAACTAAACGAGCCTACTTTCCCGTACATCGACATCGGCATTAGCATCTTAGCAATATTCTCTTGATTATCTGAAACTAAAAATTATGTCAAACATATCTTTATAGCACTTAAAGCTGATTTCTGAAAGCAAAATATACCCCTCTCATCAGATAAAATAAACACGTAAAAAGTAAATAAACGAGTCAATTAAGTTTTGTCGCACCTTTTAAAGAATGTAACTGTTATAGTTCTTCCGTAGAAAAATTCCACAATCGTTTTCAAAAGAAAAAAAAATAAATAAAATAAAAGTACAAAGAACTTCAAAACACATTTTATCAAAGAAAGAAAAAAAAGTCGTTCGTTAATAAAATGTCTTGAATTTCATTTTTAATCCGTTGCCAGTTGTTAAATATAAATAAGGAATAAAATGCTCTCGTGAATGAAAAATTTTTGTTGACAAAAAAAAATCGTCTGATAAAAAAAATAATAATAATAAATTAAACAAAACAAATAAATAAATAAACAAAAAATCGTCTGCCCAGTCAGTCATTTTTTCTGAGCCTGCATTTCCGCCATGTTTGCGGAGTCGGAGTCGGAATCAGAGTCCTCACAGAAGATTATTCAGAAAAGTACTTTACAATACATTATTTATCAAAACCATTTTCTTACAAAGTTAGTTTGAAGGAAATCCGCCTTGAAGTTCAGAATCAACATTCAATTTAAATTTCTCCGTAGGCGCTCATGTTAAAATTTTTTCTGAACGGTTCATCATTGAACGAAAAATGGTTCAAATTGAAAAGTGAAATATAGGAATGAGCCTCTCCGAGATCTTTCGAACAAAAAAAAGTTTATTCAATTCGGACGGTTCACTTAAAAGTTATTAGGTGGGGAAAGGTTGTTTGAACGGTTCAATGTTGAACGAAAAAAATGTTCAAATTGAAAATTTAAATACGGTAATGAAGCATCCTTGCCGAGATCTTTTGAACAAAAAAAAGTTTGTTTAAATCGGACTGTTCATTCAAAAGTTATTAGGTGTGAGGGCTTGTTTGAACGGTTCAATGTTGAACGAAAAATTGTTCAAATCGGAAATTTAAAAACGGGGATGAAGTATCCTTGCCGAGATCTTTCGAACAAAAAAAAGTTTGTTTAAATCGGACGGTTCACTCAAAAGTTATTAGGGGTGAGAGCTTGTTTGAACGGTTCAATGTTGAACGAAAAATTGTTCAAATCGAAAATGTAGATACGGGAATGAAGTATCCTTGAAAAGATCTTTCGAACAAAAAAAAGTTTGTTCAAATCGGACTGTTCATTCAAAAGTTAGTATCGCCGGACCGGTTGTTTGAACGGCTCAAAGCTGAACCAAAAATTGTTCAAATCAAAAAATCAAATATGGGAATGAGCTGTACTCGCCGAGATCTTTCCAACAAAAAAAGTTCGTCCAAATCGGAATGTTCATTCAAAAGTTATTAGGGGGGGGACAGACAGACCGACCGACAGACCGACCGACCGACCGACAGACCGACACACAAATTCCCCATCTCAATACCCTACT
Organism: Uloborus plumipes; assembly: GCA_038373865.1. Lineage (NCBI taxonomy): Eukaryota > Metazoa > Arthropoda > Arachnida > Araneae > Uloboridae > Uloborus > Uloborus plumipes. Next base: position 91,160 of record JAXGGA010002505.1, read on the forward strand.
TTCAAATTTTTAATTTTTCGATATTTATTTCATTTTTTTGTTTCTTTTTGATTTTTTTTACTTGGCGATATTTTTTTTACTTGGCGATATTTTTTGGACTTGGCGACATTTTTTAGATGCATTAAGCCAATTTTAATGCTTTTTTCGTCTCTTTTATTTTTAACGGGAAAGTAGGCTAAAAACGGCAAATAAAACAGTGTACTAAAGCAAAATAATTTTAGAATGTCCTTTTAACAGGTCTACCCGATCAATATAATTAATAATTATTGACCTTATCATCGAAAATTTGGAGTAAGGAAAAAAATTTCGGATGTAGCGTAGGGATAAAAGCGTAGCGAAAAATAGTAGATTTCCGGTATTAACACATGAAAAAATACCAGAACTCCAGTATAATACTCGAATACAATCTTGGGATTAGTAGTAGAAGAAAATATTCAAGGGTTTGTATTCACAGAATTAAAAATAAGGAGTTTGTAAGGAGATTATAGCAAAATTCAGGAGTTTTAAGGGCCCTTATTTTTTCTTATTAAAAAGCAGGAGTTTATAAGGAGTTTGTAAGGAGCGTACGAACCCTGTAAATAATTAACTTAAAGTTTTACTTAAATTTAAAAAAAAAACAAAATACACTTTCTAAAGATGCAAATTAACATCTTAAATACAGTCGAGTCTCAATCAGTGGTCGGAAGTAGCGCGCTACAAGTATCGAAACTACTGTAGTAGCTACATTTTTTAGTAGTTTGTAGTGCAGCGCACTACTTTTTTAAAAAAATAGAGTAGTGAGTAGCGCGATACAAAAAAAATAGTAGTTTGTAGCGATTTCTGGAAACTACTTTTAAATTAAAAAAAAATAAAAATAAATAAAAAAAAAAAAAAAAAAAAACAGAGAATGAAGGGAAAAAAACAAGGTTTAATTAACTCTGACTGGTGCAAATCTTGCACGAGTACAGCAGCGGACGCAATGAGAAATAAGAATCATAAAAATATGAGCTGATCCTTAGATACATCATTTTGACGAAATACATTCTATCTGTTTGATGTCATTGGTTTATTTGGTATCATAATTTTATATTCCTTCAAATAATTTTCACGTTCCTAAATATTCCCTGGCAAGAAATTAAAAAAAAATGAAGGTTGAATTCTTTCAATCATTTAAATTTTAAATCCTTTCTTGTGGCGAATATTCGTAAAAATTGTAAAAAAAAGTCTAAAAAGGACAAATTTTAGCAAAAAAAAAAAAAGGAACAAAAAGGAAAAGTAAAAAATAAATTAAAAGACAATTCTTAGTTCTATTACATATTCAAATGAATTAATTTATTAATGTAAACCACTTTTCGAATGTTTTCGGTCAATCCTCAAACGGTATATGCTTTTTATTTATTTATTCTTTAAAAAGTAGCGAAGTAGCGACTACAATTCAAAAGTAGTTTGTAGTCGCTACATTTCAAAAAAAGTAGTTGTAGTTGTAGTTAACTACATTTATAACAAAGTAGTTGTAGTTGTAGTTTGCTACAAAAGAAATGTAGTTTTTCCAACCACTGGTCTCAATAGCTCATAGTCCCAAGGGACCGGCTAAAAACTTAGAGTTATTGATAGTTTGAGTTATAAGCAGTACCTACCGTCTTTTCAAGAATTTGGGACCAAATGAAAACTTTGAAATAAAGGTACATTTGAGTTTATAAAGCTTCGAGTTATCGAGACTCGAATGAATGTTATTGAGGGTCATGCTCAACATGTTCTCGCGCAGTTACGGAGCGGCGTGACAGATGTGAACAGATTCTAATAGCAGAGAAATATCTTTTCTGAAAGGAAGGGAATACAAAAAGAAAGAACGAAACAAAGTGCAAGATTCAAAATTTCTTTACACACATTCAAACTCTCTTTCAAAAAAAAAGCATGGTTTAGTTGCGACGATTCATGGGGACAGATGTTTACATTAACTAGAAGAACACTTTCGCAAAGGTTAGATAGGTTATTTATTGTCTGTTATTTTCAATTATAACAAAGCAATAATAGTGGCAAAGTAAAAAATATCTAAATACAACATCATTGGGTGTTAATAGATCGCAATTTTTGTTAGAAGTACAAAAACTAGAAATAAAAGAAATCAATAAATAAAATAATTTGAGAATTCATATTAAAAGCTACTGCGATTAATTTTTATGAACTAACGATATGATTTAAGTTTTTTTCAACCATTTGTCGCACATTAATCCTTGAAGGTTTGTAGCTTTTTCTTTCTAAATATTTTAACTAAAATATTTTTGAAAATCTGAAGACAATCATACTTTATCTAGAAATTGTGAAAAATCAAATATGCAGAATGCTTCCATGTCCAGTACAAAGTCGGAGGAATGACATATAATTTTTGTTTTAGAAGCAAAAATTGGTAAAAATGAAAGATGAAAGTAATTACATCATCTGTTGTTGTTTCTAAAAGGTTTATCAAACAATGAAATTTTTAACTGAGATTTTTTTAAAAAAGAAAATATTCAATTAGGTCCTCACATCATACCGGATAACTCTCATATCAATTCCGGATATCTCCCGCATCAATACCGGATACTTTGCCGGATATCATGCAAGAATCTTCCGGATATCCGTATCCGGGGCTGTCAGCCGGATCGGATATTCGGAAGTACCGGATATTTAAAATATCGGCCGGATACCGGATAGTTACCGGATATCCGGTCCATCCCTACAATATTTGTTCACTAGAAAAAAAGTTATGATCGAAAAACTAACATTTCATGTCATTTAAAACAATATCTGCTATCGTAAATCCTTACTTCAATGAGCGACCCGCTGGTCAAGTGGTTATGCGCGTCAGGTTGAAGATCCTGATGGAATGAGATCGAGTCCAGGTCTGCAAGGATTTTTTCGAATAGCTGTTTTTTTCTTTTTTTTTAATGATTTTAATGTCCTTATGCAGGTACATCCTCCCATGGGAATGTGCCCAATATTTTTTTATGGTACAAAATGACAGTTTTGGTCGGATCTTTGTTAAAATTGGCAATGGGGTCCTTCGATGCTGTAGAATTTTCTTATGGACGTTTGCGCCATTTTTGGGGGCTTTGAATCGATTGTGGCAATAAATGGTTTTTGATTTGCGGCACCTATATTATTTTTTCAAAAATTATATACACAATCTTTATATTATGTTAATTTTTGTACCTTTATAAAATTCTGTATTTTATACCTTGCATTTACGTCAAATTCAAGGTAAAATTAAAAGTCAAACATTCTGAAGATGATAAATATATGTTAAAAATTAAAGTAACTATTTTTTGTGATTTTCATATTGGTTGTGACCAAAAAACATCATTACAAACAAATAAAATGTATCAAACACCATGAGTGTTGAGTTATTGGGAAAAATCTGCTGTGTAATGTTTTTTGCACTGCGAGGGGGGGGGGGTATGAACGATCATTAAAGTGACACACATTTTTAAAAAATAAGATTTTGATTTGTGGTGTTTGAAAAAAGCTAAAGAGTCCACTTTAGTTGAAAATTATTTTCCATGAAAAGCAAAAACTTGCACCAATTTTCCAAGTCTTACTCTAACTCCTTCTCCCACAATTCAAATTACTTACTTTTACTTTCAATTTTTAACCGACTTCAAAAAAGGAGGAGGTTCTCAATTCAAAGCGTATGTTTTTTTGTCTGTTTGTTCGCACATAACATCTGATCTACTGAACCGATTTGGACGATTTTTTTAAATCGATAGGAGATGGTTAACTTAGGTACCATGTATTCATATGACGATATTTGTTCACTAGAAAAAAAGTTATGATCGAAAAACTAAAATTTCATGTTATTTAAAAACAATATGTGCTATCGTAAATCCTTACTTCAATGAGCGACCCGATGGTCAAGTGGTTAAAAGCGTCGGGTTGAAGTTCCTGATGGAATGAGATCGAGTCCAGGTCTGCAAGTTTTTTGAACAGCTGCATGGTTTTTTTAACTATATTTTGATTATTTTAAGTGCATTTACACTAAAAAGAATGAAATAAAATATTTTTGGAAAAAAAAATAGAACCGACTTCAGTTGGAAATTGCTCTAAAAAGTAAAAAATAATTTTTTTCTTTGAACACCATCGAAACTACTTTTAAACATAAGTTTTGAAGTCGGCGCAAAAACAATGTATAGAATCATACGCAACTACAATTCAACTATTAATATAAATTTTAATGGATTCATTTCATTGATTACCACACATTCGTGTAATGGTACAAATATTCTGCTTTTGATTTTCAATGGTTTCTTTGAAAAAAATTTGGCAAAATATGGTTAAATATCATTTTACCTATCGTTTTTGTGCCGACTTCAAAACTTATGTTTAAAAGTAGTTTCGATGGTGTTCAAAGAAAAAAATTATTTTTTACTTTTTAGAGCAATTTCCAACTGAAGTCGGTTCTATTTTTTTTTCTAAAAATATTTATTTTAATCTTATTGTCATTTTTATGGTTAGAGCTCATTTGAAACCTACTCTTTATATGTACCAATGTGTTTTTGATTGTCAAATGCAAATTAAATGGTTATACTCTGTAGATGGGAATTGAGAATGATCTATAGAAAATATGGTCCACTGTGCACTCCATGGACCTTAGGTTTCCCTAAAAAGAATTTATTATGCAGCGATGGAAGTGCTTATTTCCTTTATACTCTTAACTTTTGAAATAAGTGATTGCATAGAATCGTATAAAAATGATAACAGTATATTAAAGTATTAATTTAATAATTCAAAAAAAACCTTAAAGGTCAATTTTGCACATTGTTTTACTTGTTTTATGATTTCCCTTGTTGGTTGTGGCCTTATCCCAACTTATTTCATTTTTTCCTTATTTCTTTTAAACTAAGCAACGTTTGATGACGCATGTGACTACCCATTTTAAAAAACAGTAAACTAACTACAATTAAAGTCAAATGGCGTTCTGTAGGATCAGTAGTTTAGGAGATATCGTGCATCAACAATTTGTCATTTTTTTTCAAAAAGTGAAAAAATTATGCTTCGATCAGATTTTTTACCGTATAACGATATAAAATCTTATTCTACAAAACAAACAAGAAGTTCTGTCAAGAACTAAACGAGCCTACTTTCCCGTACATCGACATCGGCATTCTAGCATCTGATCATTATTCTCTTGATCATCTGAGACTAAACATTATGTCAAACATACCTTTTTAGCACTTAAAGCTAATTTCTAAAAGCAAAATATACCCCTCTCATCAGATGAAATAGAGACATAAAAAGTAAATAAATGAATAAATGAAGTTTTGTCGCACCTTTTAAAGAATGTAACTGTTACAGTTCTTCCGTAGAAAAATTCCTCAATCGTTTTCAAAAAAAAAAAAATTAAAAGTACAAAGTACATCAAAACACATTTTATCAAAGAAAGGAAAAAAAAACTCGTCCGTCGATAAAATGTCTCGATTTTCACTTTTAAACCGTTGCCAGTTGTTAAATATAAATAAAGAATAAAATGCCCTCGTGAATGAAACACTTTTGTTACAAAAAAAAATCGTCTGCCAAAAAAAAAATAATAGTAATAAATAAAATAACACAAATGAATAAATAAACAAAAAATCGTCTGCACAGTCAGTCATTTTTTTCTGAGCCTGCATTTCCGCCATGTTTGTGGAGTCGGAGTCGGAATCAGAGTCCTCACAGAAAGATTATTCAGAAAAGTACTTTACAAACATTATTTATCAAAACCATTTTTTTACAAAGTTAGTTTGAAGGAAATCCGACTTTAAGTTCCAGGATCAACATTCAACTTAAATTCCCCGTAAACGCTAATGTTAAATTTTTTTCTGAACGGTTCAATATTGAACGAAAAATGGTTCAAACCAAAAAGCGAAATAAGGGAATGAACCTCTCCGAGATCTTTCAAACAAAAAAAAGTTTATTCCATTCGGATGGTTCACTCAGAAGTTATTAGGTGGGGAAAGGTTGCTTGAACGGTTCAATGTTGAACGAAAAAATGTTCAAATTGAAAATTTAAATACTGTAATGAAGTATCCTTGCTGAGATCCTTCGAACAAAAAAAAAGTTTATTTAAATCGGACTGTTCACTCAAAAATTATTAGGGGTGACAGCTTGCTTGAGCGGTTCAATGTTGAACGAAAAATTGTTCAAATCGGAAATGTAAATACGGGAATGAAGTATCCTTGATAAGATCTTTCGAACAAAAAAAAGTTTGTTGAAATCGGACTGTTCACTCAAAAGTTAGCATCGCGGGACAGGTTGTTTGAACGGTTCAAAGTTGAACCAAAAATTGTTCAAATCGAAAAATCAAATATGGGAATGAGTTGTACTCGCCGAAATCTTTCCAACAAAAAAAAGTTCGTTCAAATCGGAATGTTCATTCAAAAGTTATTAGGGGGGGGGGGAAGGTTGCTTGAACGGTTCAATGTTGAACCAAAATTGTTCAAATCGAAAAATCAAATATGGAGATCTATCCAACAAAAAAAAGTTTGTTCAAATCGGAATGTTCATTCAAAAGTTATTGGGGGGGAAAGGTTGCTTGAACGGTTCAATGTTGAACGAAAAATTGTTCAAATCGAAAATGTAGATACAGGAATGAAGTATCCTTGAAAAGATCTTTCGAACAAAAAAAGTTTGTTCAAATCGGACTGTTAACTAAAAAGTTAGTATCGCGGGACAGGTTGTTTGAACGGCTCAAAGTTGAACCAAAAATTGTTCAAATCAAAAAATCAAATATGGGAATGAGCTGTACTCGCCGAGATCTTTCCAACAAAAAAAAGTTTGTCCAAATCGGAATATTCATTCAAAAGTTATTAGGGGGGGACAGACAGACAGACCGACACACAAATTCCCCATCTCAATACCCTACTTTCAAATTTTTAATTTTTCGATATTCATTTTACCTTTTTATTTTTTTAACTTGGCGATATTTTTTGGACTTGGCGATATTTTTTTTAACTTGGCGATATTTTTTGGACTTGGCGATATTTTTTAGATGCATTAAGCCAATTTTAATACTTTTTTCGTCTTTCTTTTATTTTTAACGGGAAAGTAGGCTAAAAATGGACATGTAATTACAGTACATTTAGTCAGCTTTCTTTTAAGCTTAAAAATAAGTCTGTAGGTTCGATATTTCTTTTACAATCGCGAAAAAACGAATATACGATTTTTTTTTTAATGAGAAAAATTGTTTTTTAATAATAGCAGGGCACAAAAGGCATGGAATTTTATAAAATGTAACACTGTATTGAAATATTATTCCCATAATTAGAAAAAAACGTTACAGGTTAATTTAGCTTTGTGTATTGCTTTTTTTTTTTTTTTTTTTTTTTGAGGGTCCTTGTTAGCTGTGGCCTTATCCCGAAGCTGCAGAAAATAAAGTTGTCTGCATTTCCTACATCTTCGGAAACTGGAATTGGAGCGATGTTGGGACAATTCTTTTCACATTTGGATGAGCATCTTGAGACAGAACAAAGACAGTCTTCCTTTTCTGCAGCTTCGGGATAAGACCGCAGCCAACAAGGACAGTCAAAAAAAAAATAATAAGTTAAACATTAGGAAAAATTAACCTGTAACTTTTTTTTAACTATGAAAATATTATTTTAATACATCGTTACTTTTTTTACCATTCTATGCATTTTTTGTTGTCCAGTACCCTCCTATTCTTATTAGAAAAATATTTTTCTCATTTCTCAAAAAAATTAAAATTTCCGAGTATTTCTTTTTTCTAGATTGTAAAAGAAGTATCGAACCTACAGACTTATTTTTAAGCTTAAATGAAAGCTGATTAAATGTACTGTAATTACATGTCCATTTTTTGTCTTGTAGAATAAGATTTTATATCGGTATATGGTAAGAAATATGATCGAAGCATTTTTTTTGCACTTTTCGAAAAAAAAAGACAAATTTTTGATGCACGATATCTCCTAAACTACTGATCCTTCAGAACGCCATTTGAGCTTAAATTGTCGTAAATTTACTGCTCTTCAAAATGGGTAGGCACATGTGTCATCAAAAGTTGCTTAGTTTAAAAGTAATAAGGAAAATATAAAAAAAGTTGGGATAAGACCACTACCAACAAATGAAATCATGAAAAAAGCAAAAGAATGAGCGAAATTGACCTGTAAGGTTTTTTTTTAATTATTAAATTAATATTTTAATACAGTGTTACCATTTTTATACCATTCTATGTAATTTTTAATTGTCCAGAGCCCTCCTATTCTTATTAGAAAACAATTTTCTCATTTGTCAAAAAAAAAAAAAAAAAATTAAAATTTCCGAATATTTGTTTTTTCGAGATTGTAAAAGTAATACTGAACCTATAAACTTTTGTTTAGGCTTCAACTAAAGCTGATTAAATATACTGTAATTACAAGTCCATTTTGTGTCTTGTAGAATTGGAATTTATTTCGATCTTTGTCCAAAATATGATCAAAGCATAATATTTTCATTTTTCGCAAAAAATGACCTATTTTCGAAGTATGATATCTCCGAAACTATTGGTCTTACATGTCACCATTTAAGCTTAAATTGTAGTAAATTTAGTGTTTTTTGAAACGGATATTCACATATATCATCAACAGTTGCATAGGTTAAGAGTTATAAACAAAAAACTGAAAAAAGTCGGGAAATTTCTTAGCTTTTCGCGAGTTTCGCAGCGAGCAGTTTTAGAAAGGTGCAAACTTAGATTTACACTACCCTTTGTGACCCAAACAACATATTAAAAATTTAGAACTACATCGCGATTTGCGTTTTTAGCACTTTTTTTTTGTACATTATGACTGGACTATACTATATACTTGCTCAAAATTGCTTTTAAAATGGAGCATAAGAACTTCCAAAATTTAGAACAGATTAACGGTAAGTATAAGCAATTTTCTTTTTATGCGCTATACATTTATGTAGTAAAACAAAAGTCAATACATTTCAAAAATAGGTTTTAAGTTTCAAAACATTTCGTTCAAATAAACTTTTGAACGGGAAAAACTTTTAAAATAAAATGAAAAATGTTTTGTAATATTTTATTTTAAAGACTTCTTTGTGCTTGGTTTGCACTACTAAAAATTATGCAATAAAATAAGTTTATGATCTGGATTACAACACTCAAAAATTGCAGTTAATCTTAACATCTCCCCAAAAACAACAGTGTTGTAAAAAAATCGCCCGCCAAGAAAACCTTAAATACTCAGCATTAAAAAGTTATGATATCGAGTTTTCCCGCCAAGTTTGTGCCAAACTACAACTAACCTGTATGTATAGTTCTTTTAAATTGTTTTCAGTTTTGCCAGGCGGGAAGCTTTGTCTTGTGAGGTGGTTGCTTAATGAGTAAAAACTTCCCGCCTGGTAGGACTGAAAACAATTTAAAAGAACTATACATACAGGTTAGTTGTAGTTTGGCACAAACTTGGCGGGAAAACTCGATATCATAACTTTTTAATGCTGAGTATTTAAGGTTTTCTTGGCGGGCGATTTTTTTACAACACTGTTGTTTTTGGGGAGATATCACATGTTTTTGCATTAATATTATTTCTTTGCCTGTTTTTTTTTTCTCTTCAAAATTTACTTTGCATGTTTTTTTTCCCTTCAACATTTTCGTTGGCGGTCCGACATCTGTGGTTTTTTTGGCGGCATGCATTTGGTGCAAAAGTTCAAGGATCTTCTTCAGTCTAGGATAAATTTGAAATCAATCACAATGTACCACCCGAACCGACGCAAAACAAAGCTAGTTGCTAACAATACTACGATTAAATTAAAAGTTTAAAAAAAAACGCCAACCCTTACTGCCTAGAGCCGCTATATAGGGGCCTTATTACTGCCGATCTCATATTAAAATGAACTAAATTGAAGATCCCTTTTAAAAGCCTTATGCAATAAAATCAATTACAAATATTTTATTTGTTAACAAATAGAAACTGGCAACAGATGAAATTATAAATCATTGAGTTTTCTTTCCTCGTGGCCCAACAATGAAAACATAAATGCTCAGATGTTGAACAAAGCTAGTAGATAGAAATCGGACCAAATTTAAAGGCAGGGATTCAAGTGAAACAGCACTGCGATCGCTTCGAATTGCAATCGCTACTGGAAGTGAATTACATTATCATCAACTTAAATTGGCATGACGTCACTACGGGTGGAGCCAATAAGAGCTCACAAGCACTCAGAGATCTCCTCTTATTCGCCAAGTAGGCTGTGACGTTTTATCTAGCTCGTTTTTCATAGGCAAACGTCACGCTGACGTCACGATGTTTTTATCAAGAAACGTTCTAATGTAATTCATTTCCAGTAGCAATTGTAATTTGCGATGGCCTGTTTCACTTGAATCCCTGCCTTAAGCATTAATAACTCCGGGGTGCGATGACCCCGGGGGGTAAATTTTGGGAAAATGTCCTCAATGTCTCATCGAGAATATTCATACCAAAAATCAACACTAAAGACCCCCGGGGAGAAAATATACGGAAAATAAAAACGAGGGGGGAGGAGGTGGGGGGTCGAAAAACCACCTATGCCGAGCTTTGGGACAAAATAAATGTGGGTGCAAAAGCAGAGCTCAATCCGAGTTACCGTTTAGTCTGGACCCCTGTCAAACAATTTTTAAAAAGTGCGAAAAATAGTGATTTTATAACATATATCACCCCTCCCCCTGAGGGTCCTGGATGTTTTGCTTTAGTATGTGCCTTCAGGGGCCGCTGGAGATTGAGTATACCAAAAATGAACTCTAAGGATATTTATGGGGCTGAGATACAGAGGGGTGAAAACCCCGGTTTGGTTACTCGTGTAAACAGTTCTTAGTCGCTCTTTTACATTTTTATTGGCGACGGAAATTTCTTGGCTGCTTGTATTTTGTTTTCTTGGCGGGGCGGGACGCTCCCGCGTCCCGTGATCTTTATATTTAGGTTAATTCAAAAGCAGCCGAAAAAAGTTAAATTCAAAACTGAGAAAAAGAAGAATAATAGGTGATGTAGAGTAAAAGCTATTCATACTAAGCTGTATAAATGCCTTTTTCTTCTCTCAAATCAATTTTGTTTCATACTTTTTAGTGCAAACCAAGGTTTAAGAAACATTCTTTAGAATTAAAAAACATTTTTTATATTTTATACTTAAATCCCCCACTATTTACAGGGTGACAAGAAATAACTTGGACAAAGTTTCAAACCAAATATCTGTAAATATCACTGAATTTTTAACGATATTTTGATAGGAAATCGATCCTAAAAAGCTACTAAATAGGTGTAAGTAAGTTAGTTGGGATAACCATTATGGTTTGTAAACTATCTGCCATACTTGAATTACATAAGCAAGAAACGAAAAAATGTAAAATTGTTTAACGATTGAAAGTGGCTAAGTACACGGTTTCCTGTACAATTAAAAGGTTAAAAAAACTCGAACATAATGGTGACAGGTCAGGAAGAAGAAGAAAATGCACAGTTAACACATCTAGCGACCAGAAAGTGATCAAAAAGCGAGTTTAACGAAATGCTAAGATTTCAATGAGAAAGGTTGCTAGAAGGGTGAAAATCAGTATAGAAACCACTCGTTTGATGGTTTCGAGCTTGGTCTGTTGAGCTTGGTCTTCTCCCTTACAAAATGAAAGAGACTTAAAAGCTAGCAGTAAAGAACAAAAGCACAAGACTTTAAAAGAGGAAAGAACTGTTAAAGCGGGCCGCAGATGATGGATGGAAAACATTGGTCTTCACAGATGAAAAACTGTTTTCAATTGAACAAGCTCAAAATAGCCATAATGATAGAGTTTGGTCAGCAGAAGCACCTGGAACTTTTTGAATTGTTGGTGGCGTCAACGACCCTTATCTGCAATGGTTTAGGATGGGATATGTGCTGGTATGGAAACACCACTTGTTTTTGTTAATCAAGGGATAAAAAATAATCAGCAAACATACCGCAAACCCATTTTGGAAGACGCTATCTTACATTGGTCGCAAAAATTCTTTGAAAACCAAAGATGATCCTTCCAAAACAGGATTTTCCACCTGCATACAGAGCTAGACACCTAATATCTCTCCCTATCTAAATTTTTTAGAAAGTTCGAAAAAACGCAATTTTAGACGATTTTCGATACTTTTAAAGGAAGGAAGAGAGCACGGGGACTTAACTCTGGACAATTTTTGAATTAGAAGTTGTAAAAACGTAATTTTGGCCATCTTTGATGATATTGAAAGGTATGACACCCCCCCCCCCCCGCTTTAAAGAATTTCTGGAGAAGCCGTTGAAGTGACGTCATAAATTGCCGAGAATTTTACGACAATTTGGTTGTCCCTCGCCAAATTTTAATCTAAAAATGATGTGCCACGCAGTAATGCCTCGCTATTTTTTTTTTATTTTTCTGTTGCATATTTTTCATAAAAAATTTTTTAAAAAACATTAAAATAAATTGTTTGCATATCCGGCTAATCAACATTTAATATAACTGTCTAGTCAACTGGTCGCCGAACGAAAATTTTAAATTTTGCCTAAACTGTGTAAGTATTAAAAATATATGTATTTTGTATACAAAAAAAAGTATGAAAAGAAGTGAACTAACTATCCTTTCAATTCTCTATCACTGGCAGTTTCGTGCGAGTACCGCTAGTAAGTAAACGTTTCTCTCTGCAAACGTTATTTTCTAATGGCGGTTTTAGAGATTGTTGTCCTTATTCTAATGTTATTTTATTGTGTATTATTTATTTTGGAAGTGTTATTTACTTTCATTTGCTGTGTTCATTCCACATAAAATCATTTATGCAAGGGCGTATTTAAGGGGGCCCCCCTTAATCGAGAAAGATTTTTTCAAAAGTTGGTGTTCGATTCGTATTTGCTCATAAAAAAATCCTTAAGAAAAGCTCACTCTTTATTAACATTGTTTGCAAAGGTGTATATAAAGGAGGGCCCCAGAGGGTCTTTCCCTCCTATACCCCCGCCCCCCGAAAAAAGATTCAGATTTTTTTTTCTTTTTAATAAAGGTAGTTATTATTATTCGGTTTAAATTTTCCCCTAAATTATTTACATACTTTTAGCTTGAAATTCATAAATGAATAAATAATTACTGCTAATAATAATTCGTTAGATGGCACGAGGTAGTGGTGCAACCCAAGAGGGTTAGGGAGCCCTTGCGCTTTACTCAAGAGTTTTTCTCTTGAGTAAAGCGCATTAGAAAACGCATAGAAAAAATCCTAATCATTTTGAATAGAAATCTTAAAATGAAAAATATTCAACACATGTAGATTATTAGTCAGCAAATTACGTTTCTCTCTGTCTTCTCATTCCCCCTTTTTTTCTAGTCAGTCAGGAAATAAGAGTCTTTAAAATAATGCTACACCCAATAAATTTAAAATAAAGTGCAATCATTCCTCCCCGACAAGAAATTTAAAATAAAGTGTAAGTATTCCTTCCAGCAATAAATTTAAAATAAAGTGTAATCATTTTCGGTTTTAGCTTTTTCACAAATAATTTCCAAGCTTTCACCTAAAAAAAAAATCGAAAAGAGGTAGAAGTCCAAGCCGGCCGAGCTAGAAGGGGCACGTAATTTTCAATCTCTTTACAAGTGGTGAAATTAAAGAATAAAGTGCCTTCTCAGTGGCGGATTTAGAGTAGGAAGTCGAGGCCCGTATATCCGCCAAGCATGAATTCAAAGAGGGCTCATGACCCCCCTTAAAGAGTCCAAAGAGATCTTAAAATTTCGCTTTTAGAACGTGTAATTTAATTGCGGTTTCAAGACTTCAATGTCCAAAAATTTTCGGAAGAGTTCTTTTCCCGCTTCTTCTTTAATACCTTGGTCAAACGTTGCCTCAAATGGCATTTTAGCGATTTAAAATTCAAACAGTTAACGGTAGTTGATATCCCCCTTACTTTTCTATAGTCTTTAGCTCTAAAATGTGTTTTTAGAAAAGAGAGAGCTCCCGAATTACAGTCTCCATTCCCAAAAATTTCCGGAAGAGTCCCAAAATCCTTTCATTATCCTAAATGTTGTCAGACAAAGCCTAAAAACAGTTGTTCCTATCAAATCATGGCATAAGCGGCGCTATTGAATTATTTTTAAGGGGCGTTTTTAAAAGTTTTTGTTTTCTTTTTCTTTCACGTGTGGCTCTCGTTTTTAGAGTTATCTTCGTGGAATTCTTAGATGATAAGTTTTTGCTCTTAGTGGTAATGGGTAACTCTGCCAAAAGTAAAATTTTGAACCTTCAGTTTCAAAAATAGAGCTTAAAATTGCATTCTTGAAGCTTCAATGCCGCAAAATTTCGGGGCACAGCGCCCGAATCCTGCCTTTTCTCTTGACGGTATTAAAGATAACCTAAATAAAAATGTTTTTAAAACATTAATTTTGAATCTTTTCGGGAGAGAGTCCTTGCTAACGTTACTACCAAAGATGTCTAAAGTAAAGATGGCTTAAGGTTTCAATTTTGAAAATTTTCGGAGGGAGATCCCTAACCACTTTTTGTCTCTTAACGTCTCCAACGATAACTCGAAATTGCGCATCTATGTATCGAAAATCTTTCAGGGGAGGGTCTTTGAACTTTTACTTCCCAAAAAATAACCTAAATGAGACTTCAGTTTAAAAAAAAAACTCATCTTCTTTTCTTTTACTCTATCATGAAGAAATATATCCTGAGTTGTGCTTCAGTGTCAAAATATTTCAGGAGAGAAGCCCCGAGTCTTCTCAATTCCTTTAACGTCACTAAACATAGTCTGAAATTGTGTGTTTAGAATTTTAAGTTTCAGTAAGTTTCCCAGAGGAGTTTTGATCCTCCAACGTCAAAGGTAGCATAAATAATTTCAATTTTGAAAAAAGGTTTGGAGGGAATCTAAAACTTCGTAATTTTCTATTTTTTCCAAAAATTACAATATGTTAATTCAATTTGAGAATTTACCTATCTTACAGTAATAGCGAAAAAAAAAAAAAAAGAATGTTGGGGGGGCGGGAGTAAGCTTGATTATATGGGCCCCCTCCGAAATAAAAACCTATATACGCCACTGCATTTACGTTTATATTCTATTTTTTTATTTATTTTTTTAAAATAGAGTCCTATTTTAATTTTGATTACGCAAAATGTGATTTGAATTTGTCCAAAACGAATTGAAAAAAATGCTTTGGTTATTTATTCATTTATTTTTATAAAGCTTAAAAAATATATATCTATATACGTACATATGTACATTATCCCCAGTAGTTGTAGTATTAGTTTTGATTCATAATTTTGATACTGCAGAAAATTAACTTTACTTCGTAGTTAGAAGTGTATCATTTGTGTAAAAAGCTAATTTGTAACTGTTGTGATTAGGGTTTCTTGCGAATTAGGACAATTATCTTTTAGTGCTAAATGTACCATAGGCTATCAATTCCTCATCTATGCAATTAGTATCGTAGAGAAAGAAATGCAGGGCTTGTTTCTTTACGAACGGCTTGGAATCCGGAAAGGAAATTAATTAAAACATAATAAAGGGTCATTCCATGTCAAGTGTACGAGTCGTCCCCACTCGACCCCCTCCGATTTTGCTGAAAATTTTTTGGATGTACATATAAGACTTGCATGAAACCATACCAAATTATAGCTCTATAAGCCTTATGGTTTAGCCAATAAAAATTATGGAAAAAAGGCCTCTTTTTCGTGTCTTGAAAAAAATGACCAAATCGTCAAGTTTGTGCTTTTATTGCTCACGAACTAAGATGATTATAACTCTCAAATTTGGTGATTCTGATCACTGTTTAGGGTAGAATAGCTTACTTGTGTAACAAAGGCTCCATACACTGTTGATTTTTTGCAATCGGCTGCCAAAGTTGGTAAAAAATCGTATTTTGGTAAATTTTGATCATTTGTTATCAGCTTGTATCTGCTGAGAGAATGACTTTCTGAAGCTAATTCTTTCCTCGTTTATAGCCTGATAGTTCGTCCGAAAGGGGTGCAAGTGGCATCTCGATAGCTCAAATAATTGCTGAATTATGCGAGCTGAAATTCCAGTTAAATTTCTTTTTTCTCAATTTTGTCTCAATTTCAAAGGGCAATATCTCAAAAGGGTCATCTTGGATTTGCATTTTCTTTACATCATTGGAAAGAACACACTTTTCTTAACTAAAAAACGTTATTTTTCTTTTTGAGACAAACCAGTTTCAAGGGTTATTGCAGGTCAAAAATATGTGCTCCATTCAACGTGAAATCAAAGAAAAAAAGACATTAGACCTCAAAAGTTGATGTCAATTTGTTCTATTAAAATTTACAGGAGCTATTGTACTTATGTTCTAATAGAAAAAATCTTTTTTAAATGTTTTTGAACTTTAGTTTTTGTGTGCGCATCCGTAAAAACTCAAGAAATGGCAAAAAATTAAGTTTCGTTTTTAACAAAAATAATTATCTTCTTATCGCTGCTATAAGAGCTTGAGTCTTATCCTATGTGTTATTTTTAAGCTCTTGAAACAGAACTTCGGATGATATGTCACTTGGCAAGGTTGTAGGTCATTAATGTTTCAAGGTCATAAAAAGCATTTTCCCATTTTTCATCAATTTTGTTTATTGGCAAATTGCAATCATAGGGTGAATATCTAAACACATCATCGGCAGTATAATGAATGGATTTTCAATTAATACTTATCATATTTTCAATTACTATTGTTATCATTTATTTACAAGGTGGAAATAATTGCAATATTCAACTCTATCAAAAACTTTCGTTGTCGCATTTTAGAAAAATGGCTCTGCAGTCCTATTATACATATTTTTTATCACGTACACAACATATTAACTGTTTTATTTATTATTTATCTCACTTATTAATTATTTTTATTTTTATTTATTTATTTATTTATTTTTTTGAAAAAGGAAACGATGCTTTTTATGAATTTAAAATATTAATGACACCTTGCCAAGTGACATGTCATCCGAAATTCTGTTTCAAGAGCTTAAAAATAACACATAGGAAAAGACTCAAGCTCTTATAGCAGCGATAAGAAGATAATTATTTTTGTTAAAAACGAAACTTTATTTTTTGCCATTTCTTGAGTTTTTACGGATGCGCACACAAAAACTAAAGTTCAAAAACATCTGAAAAAGGTTTTTTCTATCAGAACATAAGTACAATAGCTCCTGTAAATTTTAATAGAACAAATTGACATCAACTTTTGAGGTCTACGTCTTTTTTTCTTTGATTTCACGTTGAATGACGTACACATTTTTGACCTGCAATAACCCTTGAAACTGGTTTGTCTCAAAAATAAAAATAAGGTTTTTTAGTTAAGAAAAGTGTGTTCTTTCTAATAATGTAAAGAAAATTCAAATCCAAGATGACCCTTTTGAGATATTGCCCTTTGAAATTGAGACAAAATTGAGAAAAAAGAAATTTAACTGGAATTTCAACTCGCATAATTCAGCAATTATTTGAGCTATCGAGATGCCACTTGCACACCTTTCGGATGAACTATCAGGCTATAAACGAGGAAAGAATTAGCTTCAGAAAGTCATTCTCTCAGCAGATAAAAGCTGTTAACGTATGATCAAAATTTACCAAAATACGATTTTTTACCAACTTTGGCAGCAAATTGCAAAAAATCTACAGTGTATGGAGCTTTTGTTACACAAGTAGGTTATTCTACCCTAAACAGTGATCAGAATTACCAAATTTGAGCCTGATAATCGTCTTAGGTCGCGAGCAATAAAAGCACAAACTTGACGATTTGGTCATTTTTTTCAAGACACGAAAAAGAGGCCTTTTTTCCATAATTTTTATTGGCTAAACTATAGGGCTTATAGAGCTATAATTTGGTATGGTTTCATGCAAATCTTATATGTACATCCAAAAAAATTTTCATCAAAATCGGAAGGGGTCGAGTGGGGATTTTTTCGAAATTTGGGACACTTGACATGGAATGACCCTAAAATAGTTAGCCGTATTTTTTAGCGATTAAACTAATAATCCAAAAGCTTTCCTGTTACTAAGCAGACTACATATGTAAAACCAATAATTTCATACAGATTAAATTGTTGAGGTCTCCTCGCCAGACACATACACTTAACTTTTTTTTCCCTTTTGCTTTTCAAAATTTTTTATCTCCAATTATATTACCTTTTTATGTTTTATTTTCTGCTTTTACTTTTTTTTTTTTGACAATATCACATATACAGGGTGTTCCAAGTCAACTGTCACGACCTCTAATTCCTCAACTGTTCGTCCTAGATGCATACTTCCAATTGCAAATTTGCTCAAAATGAAGTAGAGAGTCAAAATATTAAAAGTTTGAAGCGAAAAAATAATTCAGTCAAAAAATACGAAATCTAACTTTTTATAGGGACTCCGGATCCCCAAACTTATATTTAGAGAAAGAATCTCCATTGAAAAATAATACTAACACAAAAAAATGACATTTGTGCGATCAAAATTTGCGGAGATATTCGAGTTTTTAATGCGCAGGGCCCGTAAACAAATTGACAAAAGAAAATTTTCGCTCTGCCAGAGGAATAAGGAGCTTTTAGATTAGGGACGATAATGAAATTTGTACGTCCATGTCAGAAAACTTTCGCTTCTCATTGTATTCAAAAATAAATACAGATGATACAAGACTACAAAACATAACAAGACAAGGTAAATTATTATACAATTTTATACAAAGATATTAAACACACAAAATATGTAGAATCTAAGAAATAATATACATTGCGATTACATTGTCCGTAAAGCAACACCATTTCTACATACTGTTCCGTAGTGTACATCGTAACTTCAAGCCTTAACGAAATGCACCTAGTTAAGCCGATTTTATTCTGCAGTGAAAGGATTACGTTATTTCAAGCAATCACTATACAGTCGGTAAATTTATATTCGCGAATTCAGCAAGACATTTTCATTCTTTCTTATTCAATTTTTTTCGTATTTTAATTCCCATGTTAAATAACTTTCACAGTTAAATATATTTTAGGAAAATAAAGAATATTTTGAAGAAAAAAAAAAGAACTCTGAATGGTGCGAATTTCGCGTGTATATGGCCCCCAAAATCACTTAAAATAACGCTAGTGTAAAGTGGTATAAGTCATAAAGTTTCATGTTTCATTTCTCCATGGATTTTGATCGCACAAATGTCATTTTTTTTTTTTGTGTGTTAGTATTATTTTTCAATGGAGATTATTTCTCTAAATATAAGTTTGGGGGCCCGGAGCCCTTATAAAAAGTTATTTTTTTTTATTTCTTAACCAATTATTTTTTCGCTTCAAACTTTCCACATCTTAACTCTCCTCCTCATTTCGAGCAATTTTGCAAATGAAAGTATACATCTAGGACGAACGGTTGAGGAAATAAAGGTCATGACAGTTAACTTGGAACACCCTGTATATATTTTTTTTTGCTGACAGGCGATAAATTGTTTGTATTTTTAGGTAATATCCTTTTCGTTCGAGGATGTTATGATTTTTTGGATGTTCGAGATTTATGGAATGTTGTCATTATTTTAGTGTCCTTATGTAACTCGTTGTCATTCATATTGTACTTTGAATTTACAGGCGCTATCAATGTTTTTTAGGAAAAATGGTCCTTATTCAATGTGGATATTTAGGGACTTTTGAAGCTATTTAGAAACTTCTGACATCGTTCTAATATGATTTTTTACGGAATGTTGTCCATCATTTGACGGGGGCTTTTATGGACTTTTCAGAACTTTTTTCGAAAATGTTACTTTTATTTTTTTACCTTAACTTATTTACCTTAAATTACCTTAAACGAGTTATATTTTATTGTAATGCAGTTTTTTACTAGATTCTTGAAAAATAAGAAAATTCTTCTTTAAGATAAGGTATGCATGTTTACGACATATGATTTACTTAAAGTTGAAATTTGTATAGCAGTTTTATAATTCTAAAACTGTTTTACGTATTAATCGTTGGTTAAGATGCATAAATTAACCCACCCATCTATAATTCGTGGTTAATAAAACTAAAATCTGATTTCAATCAATTTCTCTTTCTACAGCAGCGGTGCTAAAGAAAGGTCTCATAAAGTTTTCTTAAAATGATGATGTGAAGAAGTAGGAGAGAGAGTTAAAAATTAAAAAAAGAAGAAAAAAAAAACATTATTTTATTTAATAAGTTTGAAATAAAAATGGTTCTTTAATTGCATTTCACTATTGGACAACAGACTAGTTTGAAGAATTATTCAAAGAAGATTTTACGAATATAATTCAATTTTAAAGAACCTTCACCCTTACAACTCCCCAGACAAAATTATGTTGGCACCCTTGCCATTTGTATACATAATTCTGGTTTTGACTATTTTTATATTATGGAAATTTCGGCTGCGAGTAATGCCTTCGTAACTCTAAAACTACCTCATAAAATGTTTTTAAGATGTGCTTTATTACTTGAACAATGTGCAGCAAGTTTTCTTTCGTGCCCCAAATTCTAATTTATGTCTTTTTTAGCCTGGAAACTGCTTTAAAAGAATCATAGCAATCTTCGACACATATTTCGGAATTGTTCTTCAGCTGAAGATTTGTTCTCGTTGCCTAAAATGTGGTGAAAGTAGGGCGGTTATATCGATCTTCAAGTGTGCGATCATACTCGTTACATTAATCGCGAAGTGCAATGACTCTTATTCCATCGAGAGTTGAAGTTGGAGTTTTTTTTTTTTTTTTTTTCTTTTCATTTGATGATAGTAACTTTTATCTTAGTCACGCATTCAATTAACGGACTTTCTAAGTTGGGCTGCTGAAGAATGTCTGGTTTTTCGTCGTTAAAGAGTTGAAATTAAGTTGAGGTTTTTTTTTTTTTCTAAATTTTTATTAGTTGCTTCCGGTGTCCTGAAATAGAATTTATATTATTTTTACACCTCGTTTGCAGTTCTTTATTCGCTGAAGTTTTAAGTGAGCTACTTATTGAAATATCTCTGGAACCTTTTTTATGTGACGTTTTGTAAAGGGT
Source organism: Uloborus plumipes (assembly GCA_038373865.1). Classification (NCBI taxonomy): domain Eukaryota; kingdom Metazoa; phylum Arthropoda; class Arachnida; order Araneae; family Uloboridae; genus Uloborus; species Uloborus plumipes. The sequence goes on from JAXGGA010002505.1 coordinate 112,033, forward strand.
CATTCCTTGTCAACTCAACACAGGGCTCAGACCTCACCCCCTCAGATTTTGATGAAATTTGGTACAGAGGTAGTGTTCATATAGTCATGTAAAAATAAATTTTTTTGAAAAATACGAAACGGTTTTGAAGATACAGTGCTGTAAAAGTAACAAAAAGGGGTCAAAACACGTGAAAGACATAATTTTCAAAATGACCTAAAATTGTTTCTAATTGAGATAGAGACCTGAAACAAGTGCCATTTGACAACATTTTTAATGGCCTTTTGATTGACATACAACATGATTCGGTCTAGAAAGAATTTATTTCAATTAAATTTGAATTAAAATTTAAAATCTAAATTTCTCAAAATGCGCCGCCTCAATTTTTTTCAAATTTTTTTTACAAAATTGCAAAAACACTATTTGAATGGCTGTAGAAGTTTCAAGATGGGCTTACAATGGGTTCATGTTGAAAAAAGTCATTGAATAAAGCAGTAATGGATCTACAACACTATTATAGCATAATATAGCATGGCTTATAGCACTATAGCACTAAGAAAAAAATATATTTAAGGGATGAAATGGATTCAGATTTATTAGCTAGTTAAATTTCAAGTAGCTGATTCCAATAGTATTTGCAATTAATTTAATTTAATTTATTTACCCAGGGGTGCCCACAGGGGGGGATTATGGCGCAAGTTGCGCCATCAAAATTTTTGGGGGGGATTTTTTTAACTTATTTATTTATTTATTTAAATTATTTATTAATTTATTTTTTCAATTTAAATTATTTAATAACTTTTTTTTATTTATTTTTATTATTTTTTTTTATTTACGGTTTTTTTTTTTTTTTTTTGCGAAGTTAATATCGAAAAATATTAACTTCTCATAGAACGATTTGTATCAGAATTGTTGCTGAGTAGTTAGAATTAGACTGCTAAGCGGGGGAAAAAAGATACGCTATCAATTCAACTTCAGCATTACCACTGACACCATAACAAATCTCGGCTCAAATGCAAAATAGGAACTTCTAGCCTAAACATTATTTATTAGTGGCGCCTGGAACTCGTTATTTGCGCGAGTGTTTTAGCTGCTGTATTTCACCCTAATAGACAAATAACATCAACAAATTGACATGTGTGTATACCTTTTACAACTACAAAATTATGCAGTTTTTTTCTGCTCCGAAGTCATTAGCTACGGATATTCCAACATTTGATATTATTATTTTTATTACTTTATTATTATTTTTACACTTCAGTTCGATTTAATCTTAACACTAGATGATAAAGGTTTCTCAATGCGAGTGTCACAGTTTCTGCCTACCGTAATGTTGCCATATTAATGTGAGATGCGCTGTTATTGACTATTTTGTAGCAGTTTGTCGCGTTCATAGTAAATGGCGGTTCAAGTTTCGTGAAATTTTAAAAGAAATCCTTCGAAGATGCCTAGAGCTCTCAAAACTTCGTTCAAATATAAATGTTTAGAAGTACTTTGCAACACTGTGCACAGACAAAACAAATGGACTGAACATTGTCGCAAAAAACATGCATATAAATTTAGAAATAATATTAATATCAAGTACAAAGTTGTAGCTGTTAAGAAAGGCAGTAGTACTTGGGATAAAGCGGCTAGTAACACGGGTGCAGGCTCCATTGTTTCAACGGTGACAATGACAAATATACAAAATGCACCATCAACTTCAAGGTAAGATTTATATTAAACATTCCTTGTAACAGTATTTTAGAACTATCTTACTTTGTTAATTATTTGATTTCAAAAAGGTACACTTTATATATATATATATATATATATATATATATATATATATATATATATATATATATATATATAACCACCAAACACCTGGTTTATTAAATAGTATTAATGACGGTTCATAGTTTTAAGTGGCTATATATGGGCATGGCTTGCATCTTAAAAATCTTGAACTATTTTTATGCATGCGTTGAAATAGGGAATTCATTGGTTCCATGATATCTATGGCACATGAATATTGGGCTAAAAGTTAAAAGGGAGAAAATGAATTTTTTAGTGTCTGCCTGAGAAGTTAATTTGTTTGTTTCTAACGGGACTAAGATTCTTTCATGTTGCACAATTATTTCTTGATGGCTATTACCATTTGAGAGGCACCTGGACTCTTACGAAGTGGAGGGTAGGCCCGTCATTTAGGGGGTCAGAGGGTCAACCCCCCTCCCCGGCTTTGGGAAACCAATGTGTTTACCTGCAAGTGGGCGGGGTTTTTACTATTTTTTGGCAAATTTTACATTGAATACATACCCATTACCCCCGCTGGAAAAGTTTGAAATGACGGCCCAGGCAAAGAGGCATTATTTTCATTTGCTAAGTGTTAAGTTATATCATTGATTTAATTTCTTGTTGCTATTGGGAATTACTAATCATTTTCATAGCTATTTTTATTATATTTATCCCACCCGAATTTATTATCTGATTTTATTAATTTATGCCTCATTATAAACTCCCAAATGAGAAAATTTTCGTGGAAATTTACGACTTCACGCTTTTGGCTGGTTAACACATATAAATATTACAATGGTATTTATCTACCTTTTTATGCGTCATATTTTTAAACATTTGAATTGTCTTTCAATGTTTGATTTTACTATCAAAGATCGAGTTGAAATGATTGTTTTATTTATATGACACTCATTAATCTACGAAAATGTTTGTTTGTATTATAATAGTTATTTTCATTTGCATAGCACAAGCAAGTTTATTTAGTTAATTTATTGCTGTTTATTGTAAATATTTTTAACTAATTTTATCCCTTCAGATTCTGTTTATTTCACACAGCCTTATTTAAACAAATAGTGCGTAAAAATCATGTGATTAGAAGTATTGCATTCAGTTTATACCTTCAGTGTCTATTTTTAAGTCATAATAAAATGATACCTTTCAGTGGCGTAGCGTAGAATTTTTTTAATTAAATAATAATAATTGTAATAAAAAATAAATAAATAAATAAATAATATTAAAAAAAAATAAATAAATAAATAATATTAAAAAAAATAAATAAATAGAGAGCGCTAAAAATAAAAATAAATAAGTAAAAGAGGGTTGGCAAAATTTTTGGGGGGGAATTTGCGCCATTGAGCTTGGGGGGGATGGGCACCCCTGTATTTACCTGTTGTCAGGTCTTTCATTTTGAATTTTTCCAACGGAAGGGCGGGGGGCAACGACTACAAACAATGTAAATACACCCAAAAACAGCAAAAATTATACCCACTTAAATGAAAATAGGTCGGTTTTCCTATTCCAGGGAAAGCCCCCCCCCCCCCCCCATCATAAATAATTTATCTATTTGCCTGCTATCATTTCCTTCATTTTGAATTTTCCAGTGGAATGAGGGGGGCAACGACTACAGACTCAATGACAATTCCACCCCAAAACAGCAAAAACCATACCCATTTAAATGGAAATAGGTTAATATCCCTATCCCCCCCCCCTCCCTAAATGGCGGGTCTGCATGTTGAAGAGTACTCATAAATGTAGGTAATAGTTTACAAATTTAGTAATCTTATATTTGCAGTCTCATTATTTTATTCTTTGAAATAATTAATGGAAAAATTTTGACAGAAAAATATTTTGTTCTAGGAATTTTTCGTATTTTTGATTTTGTTAATACAAATAAATCTTAGGAAATTCATCTTGATGTATGTTTACTCATCATTTTTAAAAATGTAACTATATTAAATCAAGTTATCAATTATTTGAATGGTAACTTGCTATTAAAAAATTAAAATGCTTGCAAGTAATTTGGTAGTCATTAATATAATCTCATGATTGCAAAAGAAGGATGAAAAATGTAATAAAAATTTGTTACCACATCGAAATAATGTTCCATTAGGTATAACCAAGCAAGAAGGTATAAAACTATGTATTAAGATACATCTGGCAGATGTAAGGTGCCAAGATATATTTTGTAAATTGCCATCTTCCTTGTTTCAAGCTCAGTGTGAATTCTGATCAGCCCCAAAGTCAGATGTCTGTCTTATGGGAGTAGGTTGAAGAGATAGTGGTAATACTGAGTTTCTGTTAGTGCATTAGGGGGGGGGGGAGGGTGAATCAAAGAAAATTGAAATTTTAGTTTCAAATTTTTTTTTTATTTTGTATATACTAAAATTAATGTACTCAGTAATGTCAAAAGCCGTCTAAGTATTAAGGTTTATGAATTTAGGGTAAAATGTAAATATTATTTAAAATTTAAACTATGGATACTTTACTGGACAGTGCTTTAATCCATTTAAAAAGAATAACCACAGGTAAAAGACAAAAAGAAATTAAACGATGTTGCAAACTGGATGACAGAAGTGGAGTTCCAGAAAATGCCAAAATTTGCCATACTTGTAGAAAAGAATTGTCTCTTTTAAAGAAAAATGAAGACTCAGGCCAGAATATTGAAGAAAGTTATGTTCTGAAAGTTGTGATCCAAATTTTGCTCCAAAGTTGGAAATTGTTGAAACATTAAATGTGTCACTACAAGAATTGGGAGAATCTTCAATCGACAAAAGGAAATCAGAAAAAACAGGTTATTCAGCAAGTAGCATGAAAAAGATCAATGCTGCATTGCAATGCAAACTATTTACTAATATTGAAACATATTCTGAGAGTGAGTCTCAAACAGCTGAAGAAATACTTTTAAATAATTAAAAAACTAAATTTGCTGATTCTTCTAATGTTAGCATTCAATGATACTTACCTGCTTGCCAGAGTCATGAAAAATAATGCCAGAATTCTCCATGCTCCTATAGACCTGGTAAGAAAATCAAAAAGACTCTTACAAGATAAAGGTATCCTGACTTACCCTAATCAAAAACCAAGAAAAAGTCTTCCTCCTAACATTGCAGAAAACATAAGCGTTCTGTGAAAATGATGAAATTTAGCAGAATATTACCAGAAAAGAAAGATTGTATATCTGTTTGAACAAAAAAGGGGGATATAAAAACATCTAAACGGTTGATTCTCTGTAACTTGATGGAGGCTTATGAAGATTATAAGATCTATGAGATATAGATCTTATGAAGATAAATATCCCAATTTTAAGATACTTTTGTCCAAATTTGCTGAACTGAGACCAAATTATTGTATACTTGCAGGTCAGATTGGAACTCACACGGTTTGTGTATGCACCGCCCACCAAAACGTAAAGTTAATGATAGAGAAGGGGGGGGGGGGATCCCCGGAATAGGTAAATTTAAACCTATTTCCATTTAAATGAGTATGGTTTTTGCTGTTTATGGGTGGAATTTACGTTGAGTTGATAGCCATGGACCCCCCATTCCGCTGGAAAAATTCAAAATGAAAGACATGACAACAGGTAAATAGACAAATAAATGATGAAAAGGGGGGGGGGGACTACCTCTGGAATAGGGAAATCAACCTATTTTCATTTAAATTGATATAATTTTTGCTATTTTTGGGTGTATTTACATTGTCTGTAGTCATTGCATCCCCCCCCCCCCCATTCCCCTAGAAAAACTCAGAAGAAAAGACGTGACAACAGAAACTGAATCCATTTCATCCTTAAATATATTTTTTCTTAGTGCTAAAACCATGCTATATTATGCTAAATTGTGCTGAAGATCCATTACTGCTTTATTCAATGATTTTTTTTTTTAACATGAACCCATTATAAGCCCATCTTGAAACTTCTACAGCCATTTAAGTAGTGTATAAGCATTGTTATAAAAATTTTTGAAAAAAATTGAGGCGGCGCATTTTAAGAATTTTAAATTTATATTCAAATTTAATTGAAATACATTCTTTCTAGACCGAATCATGTTGTATATCATTCAAAAGGCCATTAAAAATGCTGTCAAATGGCACTTGTTTCATGTCTCTATCTCAATTAGAAACAATTTTAGGTCATTTTGAAAATTGTGTCTTTCACGTGTTTTGACCCCTTTTTGTTACTTTTACAGCGCTGTATCTTCAAAACCGTTTCGTATTTTTCAAAAAAAAAAAAAAAAGAAATTACATTTTTACATGACTATATAAACACTACCTCTGTACCAAATTTTATCAAAATCTGAGGGGGTGAGGTAAAATTTTGTCAAAAATTGTGTTGATTTGTCGTGGAATGACCCAAAACTGTTATCGATGTTTTTTATTCTCTTTATTCTCTTGTTCATGATTAAGTACTACTGTTTATGTGGAATAAGTAATAAATAAATTAGTAATAAAAGTTCAAAGAAATATTGTTGAAATATTTTACTTTAATCTTTATTTACGTGAGTTCTCTAATCTTCGATGATATATATCAAGAGGTAAAAAAAAAATTAAATCATCTCTATTTCTGTATTTATAATGTCTGCTTTATATCTTCTTTTGAGATAAAATGCATGGGATAAATTATACCAAAAGCACCAAAAATCTAAAAATGCATTATATGTGACAAAGAATGCAGTTATCTAAGATAAATACGGGGAAAACAGCATTTTAACGTTTCGACAAAATTTATTAAAAACGTATGAAAAAACAGGAAATTACCAAAACTTCTACCCATTTGTGAAAGAGAAAGAAATTCTACCATAGACCTCAAATTTTCTGAGCGAATTTTATGCCCCCAATGCACTTTTCCGCTTAACAATTTTTCGAACTAAAAAAAAAAATAAAAAAAAAAGAAAAAAAAAAAAAAAAAAAAAAAAAAAAAAAAAAAAAAAAAAAAAAAAAAAAAAAAAAAAAAAAAAAAAAAAAAAAAAAAAAAAAGAAAAAAAAAAAAAAAAAAAAAAAAAAAAAAAAAAAAAAAAGAAATAAAAAAAAAAAAAAAAATAAAAAAAGAAAAATAAAAAAAAAAAAAAAAAGAAAAAATGAAAAAAAAAAAAAAATAATAAAAAAAAAAAAAAGAAATAAAAAAAAAAAAAAAAAATAAAAAGAAAAAAAAAAAAAAAAACAAAAAAAAAAAAAAAAAAAAAAAAAAAAAAAAAAAAAAAAAAGAAAAAAAAAAAAAAAAAAAAAAAAAAAAAAATATAAAAGAAAAAAAAAAAAAAAAAAAAAAAATTCAAAAAAAAAAAAAAAAAAAAAAAAAAAAATTTTGGTGGGGTTGGGGGTTTGGGGTGGGTGGTGTGGGTGTGGGGTTGGGTTTGGTGGGGGTGGTTGTGGTGTTGTGTTTGGGTGGGGGGTGGGTTTTGGGTGGGGTTGTGTGGGGGTTTGGGTGGGGGGTGTGTTGGGGTGTGGGTTGGGTGTTTGGGTGGTGTGTTGGTTGTGTGGTGTTGGTTTTGTTGGGGGTGGTGGGGTGGTTGTGGTGGGGTGTTGGGGGTGGTGGGTGTTGTGTGGGGTGGGGGGTTGGTGTGGGGGTTTGGGGTGGTTTTGGTGTGTGGTTTTTGTTGGGGGTGGGTGTGGGTTGTGGTTAGTGGTGTGTTTGGTGTGGTTGGGTGTGGTGGTTGGTTTGGTTGTGGGGTGTGGTTGGTGTTGGGGGGTGTTGTGGGGTTGGTTGTGGTGTTTTGGGTGTGGTTGTTTGTGGTGGGTTTGGGGTTTGTGGGTTGTGTGGGGTGGGGTTGGGTGTTGGGTGGTGGGTGTTGGGGGTTGTGTGTGGTTGGGGTGGGTGTTGGGTGTGGGGTGTGGTGGTGTGGGTGTGTGGGGTGGGGTGGTGTGGGGTTGGGTGTGTGGTGGTGGGGGGTGTGGTGTGGTTGGGGTGGGGTTGGGTTTGTGTTGGTGGGGGTGTGGGTGGTGTGTGGGGTGGTGGGTGGTGTGGGTTTGTGGTGTGGGTGGGTGGGGTGTTGTGGGTGGGTTGTGGGGTTGGGTGGGGGTGGTTGGGGGTGGGTTGTTGGGTGGGGTTGGTGGGGGGTTGTGGGTGGGTGTGGTGGGGTGGTTGGGGTGGTTGGGTGTGGTGTGGGGGGTTGGTGGTGTGGGTGGGGGGTGGGTGTGGGGTTGTGGGGGTGGGGTGGGGGGGTGTGGGTGGGTGTGGGTGGGGTGTGTTGGTGGTGTGGGTGTTGGTGGGTGGGTGGTTGGTGGGGGTGTTGGGGTGTGGGGGTTGGTGGGGGGTGTGTGGTGTTGGGGTGGGGTGTGGGGGTTGGGTTGGGGGGGGGGGTGGGTGTTGGGTGGGGGTGGGTTGGTGGGGTTGGTGGGGGGGTGGTTGGGTGGGGTGGGGGGGTGTTGTGGGTGTTGGGGGGGGTGGGGTGGGGGTGGTGTGGTGTGGGGGTTGGGGGGGTGGGGTGTGGGTGGTTGTGGGGGTGGGTGGGTTGTGGTGGGGGTGTGGGGTGGGGGTTGGGTGGGTGGGGGTGGTTGGGGTGGTGTGGGTGGTGGGGGGTGGGGTGTGGTGGGTGGGGGGTGGGGTGGGGGTGGTGTGGTGGGGTGTGGGTTGGTGGGGTTGGGTGTGGTGGTGGGGGTTGGTGTGGGGTGGTTGGGGTGGTGTTGGGGGGTGGGGTGGGGTTGTGGGTGGGGGTGGGTGGGGGGTGTTGTGGGTGGGGGGTGGGGGGTGGGGGTGGGGTGGGGTGTGGGTTGGTTGGTGTGGGGGTTTGGTGGGTGGTTGGTGGGTGGGTGGTGGGGTTGTGGTTGGGGGGGTGGTGTGGGTTGGGTGGGTGGGTGGGGTGTTTGGGTGGGGTGGTGTGGGGTTGTGGTG